>JAHWFP010072084.1:0-18571 GCA_023313725.1 Lithobius niger | reverse complement strand
ACATGGGGCCCTTGTTTCAAAGAAACTTTTTTTTTTAAATTCGAAATGAATTCGTGTGAAATTGCAACTCTCATGTGCAGGAAAACGATCCAAATTAATGCAGATTTCTTAAAAATACAATAGCTTGAGGTGCTTCCCTCCCTATGGGTCTCCCTCCATCTGTACATTCCCAGGTCTTCCCAGCCAGTCCGACCCTGGTTTGTTGATGTCTTTTAGTTGTCACGATTTTTTTTTTTTTGCTGTTGCTCTGTTTTGTTATTTTGTTGTTTTAGCTTTGTTGAAATTTGTTGGAGCTTCTATACGCCCGTGTATCAATGGCGCTAGTGTGATGTTGTTGTTGTTGTTGTTTTGCTGTATGAGGGCGCATGGCTACGGGCCGAGGCCCCTTTGGAATAATTCTTTGTAAAAATCTAGCTGTTGCAATTATCATCCCACCCTGAAACTTACATTGCTACGTCATCTTGATATATAGACTATGTAATTTAGAGAGGTATACATACAAATTCACAATAAAATGTTACATTTGCTATTTTAACTGGATTTTAACCATTTTATTGTGAATATGTATGATATACGCTTCTAAATTGGATTCATTTGCTTGTTTTAGTACAAATTATGCCATTTTAACGAAACCATCATGTTGAACTCGTCAACGCCATATTATAAGGTGTTTTTTTGTTGTTGTTTTTTTTACTTTTATACATCTCTGAGGAAGGTATCGGATTTTTTTAAAATACTGGGTGTCGAAATATAAGTGTGTGTTTTTAGTTTGTCTGTGCTTCTGGCTTCGTGTTTATTCTTACCGTATTGTGTTTTTATTCCCTAAAGCTGGAGTCAGCTCAACGTAGTGGACTTTTGCCTTCCCTTTTAAAACAAACTTCGTTCCAGTGCTGACATTTTCGTTGAGTTGGTGTTCGCAACAAAGAAAAGGTCTCATCGAGACGATTAAACTGGTGTACGTCAAAATCTGTCAAAAACTGGGAAGAACATGAAAATTTGGGAACATTTCTAATTTAGATTTTTGCAAATAGAATGCAATAGAGCACGGAAGCCCATCTATAGTCCACTTTCACCTAGTCCACAAGTAACTAAAGAATAATAAAAACACAAGGACTTAACAGTGTTTTACCTGTCGTTCCTTGCGTCAAGGCCGGTAAACGCTACTGCTTGCGAGTTAACACGTGCTTGAACGAATCGGATCACACGTGACATTTTTCACACACATTTATTAACCCAAAACTTACACAGTGCAATTTTCAACGGTTTTCCGCAAAAGTAAAAACAGTCACTCGTTTACGATTCACAACGAGTAGTGGAAATTATAATTAAAAAGACACTCACGCTCGACGCATAAAACGGATGGAAACACTGATACCTAATTTTTCAAAGGATTTAAAAAAAAAAATTACAAAACTCATAAAATCGACATCTAGTCCACCAGGTCGCCATCTGAAGGAAATGTACCATGATATTCTGGGAGTCAAGGTAGCTTAAAAAAAATTGTGAAGGGAGGATGGCAGTTAGTCGATCAAAGGGTGGATAGGTAAGCAAGATACAGGTCAGGGCAAAGGGGAGGAGGGAGGGGGAGGAACAAAAACAATAAAAAAAAAAGATAAAAAACACCAACAACAACAAAAAGATATTGTTGACTTTTGCACAGGAATTAAAGATAAAAAAGGAAAATAAGAAGAAAAAAACGCAATTCAGAAAAAAAAGGAATGTTATGTATTTCTTCTCTTATTTCTTTTTTGTTGGGGGGGGGGGGGGTTAAACTTTGCAGTGGAAAAAAAAATAATAAACAATAAACAAATAAAAAAGAAGAAACACGTAAAAATCCTCCTTCTTTTTCCTGAATTGTGTTTTTTTCTTTTTTCTCTCTTTAATTATCATGTTCTTAAAAAAACATTATCGGTGTTCTTCACCTTATTTTGTTGTTTTTGTTCCCCTTCTCCCCATCCCTTGCACTGTCCTGTTTCATCTTTACCTATCCATCCTTTGTTGCAATTTCTACCATCCTCTCCCTGAGATTTTTTTTTAACCTACCTTCGTACATTTCCTTCAACATGGCGACCTGGTGGTCTGGATGCTGATATTGTGAGTTTAATGTGTTTTTTTTTTTAATCTTTTGAAAATGGATCCAACCCTTGAAATGCTCTGAAATATTAGATAACAGTGTTTTTGTCCGTGTCATCCGTCGGGCTTGAGTGTCTTTTTAACTGTACAAAACGCGTTTTTTTTAACCATTTCTCCTCCTCCTTTATGCCGCTCCTGATAAAAATACACGATATTTTATCCATGATTCATAGACAACACTTGGTTGTTTGCAGCCTTTTCTTGTTTTTATGATTTTTACAATGATTTCCATCAGTTTTTTTCCATCAGCACACTAATGCCGTAGTTTTGGTGAGGTTTCCTTTGTACGATTAGACTAAATTCTTCTAGTTCTTGGGCAGTATTTCTTCCTTCATTTTTAGGTAGGTATCATACATAACTTTCGTCATACTGAAAAAGACAAAGACAAAAGATTGCATTTAAAATGTAATTTTAGCAAAAACAAAAATCTGCATATTCAAATCCCTTGTTCCGTAAGCGTTGATCAGGGATTTCGGAAAACTAGCATGACCGGAGGCGGTTCTTGTGTACGTGGCATTGATAGCATTTCAACCATGTCCGGTCACACGAAACATGCTATTGCCGGCTGCTTATTGTGATGGGCAAAAAATCGGATCAATTTAAAGAAAATTTTTTTTTTCATTCTTCGTGCACGCGTTAGCCTATGGCTTTCCTACGGTGCACAACAATTCTTGGGTTAAATAAATACGGATGCAAACCTATTTACGTTGCCTTTTGGGCTTAAATGTCAGACTGCCTAAGCGGGGAATGGAACCAACGACATTTGAAATCAAAGGCCGAGGTAGGACCGAGGCAGTGGTAGGACCTCGGCCTTTGGTTTCAAAGGTCTTGTGTTCGATTCTCCGCTCAGGCAGTCTGACACATAAGTCCAAAAGGCAACGTAAATAGGTTTACATCCGTATTTATTTATCCCATCTTGAGCCATTGGCTTTTTCGTCCTGTATAAACAATTCTTGGTGCACGTGTTTTGTATTTCAAACTTTCGTCTAAACCAGAGCTTTTCAGCCTTTTTTTGGCTGTTACCCTTCGATATTTATTTGCGGACTCGATGTCAGCCCTGTCCCAAAGTTGAAGTTTTTTTTTTTCAAGCAAAAAAATGCTGCTCCCCTATATGCAAATGCGCGTATACCCAATAAAAGACATCATTATTTATTACTACAGACTAGCAACCTTTCCCGAGCTAATTTTTTACCGTAAACTAGACCTCTAACGGAGATCAGTGCGCCTCAGTTTTACGCATCGGGAGCTTGCGTAACGAACCGCACAGCGTACTAATGTCATGTTTCTAAACTACGCGCGTATGTGTGCAGAGTTTAGGAACACTTTCGGTGCTGTACGAGCACGCGCAGATGTGTAGAGTATAGCAAGACGACTTTACATCTGCGTGCCAATTAAAACAAAACAAATCACAACCTGTTTAAGACTGGTCTTCTGGTCACTAGCTGAAGCAACATAGGGACGGTTTGCTCTCTCATGTGTTGTTGCAGAAGGTGTGTATCCCATCTATGTGTGTTTGCGCACACTGGCTAACAAACGCTGATTTTCGTTCGCTTCGCTCACCCAATCAGCGTTTCCCCTGACCTGGACTCCATGCACGTGCATGTAAATACTTCCACCGGAAATAAACCCATTAGCCTGCTGGCTTTGTCATTTTTTTCTGGAAGAAGCAGAAAGTAAATAGCGTTTTCAATAGTTAACCGAGTTTCAGTAATCATTTAATTTCAATCATCGATAACGACAGAACCTTTAGCAAGCAGTTAATGCCTCTTCAGCGTGATGGTTTGGCCCGGTGTCACCCAGCACAGCCCTGATCCGTCCCAGACTCCATAATTCGTTTATGCGATTTTTTTTTTTTTTTTTTACTGGATTCTGGGCAGAAAGTAAACAGCGTTTTCACTATTTAACCGAGTTCCACTAATATTTTAATTTCAATCGTCCACAATGATTGAAGAGGCTGCGTCGGGCAGGTGACCGGGAGCAGTTAACGCTCGCTAAAACCCTTTGACCCTTTTTTGTAAGTAGTCACCGGCCATTCCTCATTATTTTTGCAGGCTGCTGGCTCGGATGGGGGGGGGGGGAGATGAGGCTTAATGGCGCGTCAACAGCTTGGTCATTAGCGCCAACCTCAGTCACAGTGCAGTGGTCCGGGTTGCCACTGCACCACACATTACAGAGATATTATTCGGCTCGGATGGGTCCGGTGGCCGGTGTGTCAGTTGTACAACACTGGCTGTTCTACGACTAGTTTTCATTAGTGTAGAATGCAAGAAGAAGAATGTGGGAGTGAGACTGGTAACTTGTGCAGCGAGGATATTTGAATTTGCAAGTATATGTCTCTAACAGTATGAGACAGAGGTGTGCGCCTCGGGGCCATGAACAACTTAGAGTTCATAGAATTCAAAGTTTAAAATACAGAACAATCGATTGAAAGTTTTATTTTAGACTTAGATCTTATCTGGGCATGAGAAATGCACTCTTGGTGTTCAACGCTGATTGGTCAATTCCCTAAATAACTTACTGTCTCGTGTGTTGGAATTCAGTGAAGGCCATACTTACTTCTTAATGTACTGATCTGGTGGTGCACTGAAGTCCAACTTGGGAGCATTGCTTGAATTCTCGTTCGTTGTACCCTCTTCTTCAGCTTTTGCGTCTAAATTTTCTTGAGCCTTCTTGAAAGTTTCGTACATTTCATCTACATCCGCATGGTCTGGCATGGCGACACTAAATTGTGAAACCATGATAATAATCCAGAATAACTGTGCACTCTGAAAAAATAAAGATATTACGCCACACTACACATAATAATTTTACATAGGCGTATTACTGAATGCTGAAGATTACAATTATTGTGCGCGCAGCGTAACTCGAGTCCTCCAGCTATTTTTTGAGCAGCTACATCTTCCTGGAGGGAGCGGCTTTCATCGACGGCCGCCATTGTTTTTGTAACCATCTAGGATATCAACACGGTGCTCTGCTATCGAAAACATACAATCGATTATCTGTATTCGTTCTGGGGCGAACTCAAGATAGGCCACGGACACTTTAGGGCGTGTTTATGCAGCGAGGTTTTCTCGCTCGCCGAACGCTATTTGCTAGTCAACCGTTATTTATTTATGATTAGTTTACCGTTTCTACTAAATGAATGCGGTGATAGATAACTAATTAAATGTATTATAAATAGAAACACGGATAAAGAACAAAGTGCAACAGTCATTTTAAACATTGCTACAACATTGTTGTTATTTGACGCTATTTCCAAAATTTGCTATTCTCGTTCAAAGAACAACTTTCAGCTGTGATCATACAACCGTAGAATAAATAGCTGCCTAATGAGCAATTTTTCCGTTATTTTGCCAAACTTTAACGTCATTTTGCGTACTGACAGTAATTTAACATTTTTATTATGACTTGGATACATGTTGTAGTACGAAAGTTGGTTAATTGGGGTTTTGTAATTCGCCTTATACTGGAATAACGACTAAAAACAGTCCAAATGCTCCCTTTATCTTAAGGAACTTTTCTATACCCTTTTGGTCAAAACCAGTTTACTACAATTTTGGCAACTATTTCCTACAGGAACTTTTCAGTAGAAAACTGGTAAGAACCAGTTTTTTTGACAACTATTTTCTAAAGGAACTTTTTTATACTCTTCTGGTAAAAACCAGTGTACTACAATTTTGACAACTATTTCCTATAGTAACATTTTTATACCCTTCTGGCGAAAATCAGTTTACTACAATTTTGACAACTATCTCCTAAAGGAAATTTTCTATGTCCCTCTGATAAAAACCAGCTTACTACAATTTTGGTAACTATTTCCTAAAGGGACTTTTTTATACCCGTCTGGTAAATACCAGTTTACTACAATTTTCATAACTATTTCCTACAGGAACTTTTTTATACCCTTCTGTGAAAAACTAGTTTACTATAATTTTGAAGACTATTTCCTACAGGAACTTTTTTATACCATTTGGTAAACACCAGTTTACTACAATTTTCACAACTATTTCCTAAAAGAACTTTTCTATACCCTTCTGGTAAAAACCAGATTACAACAAATTTTGGGAACTATATGCTACATTTGAGAAAATGTAAGTTAACTAGTTAATCATTTGTTTCTGAAATTATTTTAGGTTATTCAAGCACACAATAATTACGTACCAAACGAAATACGTTGACTTGCTTTTCTAATTTTTCCACATCTTCATCTGTGACGTCTTTCCCTTTTCCCTCTAGTTCAAACCATTTTTCCAAGTAATGCCGTAAATACTTCTTCTCCATGTCTTCAGGTATGTCAAATTTGACAACGGGATTGAGCTCTGGAGATTAAGAAACGGTTAAATGTTTTCCTATAATTTTGTCAATTCTGCCTTTGTAATCAATATGTGACCAATTTCTTACTGTAGCCGTAAGGGGACTTCTAAGTAGCACGGTTTCTTTATATCCAAGGGCGCAAGCACGAGTCCTTGATGTTTGTTAGTGCTGGGTACCCAACTACACTAGCCATTAACAATCATGATTCTATGTGCGTATTTTGATTTGCGCAGCTAAGCAAGCATGATAAACTGCCATCAGATGTGAAAATACGTTGAGAAATGCACAGACATCAAAACTGTACACAGATCAAATACAAGCAGTACCAAGCATCACTCTACAGATGCGCCGTAGCCAACTACACGGCTTGGAGCCACTGTGCGTGAAAGTGGTTTAAGGGCATTTCAGATGCAATGGTTCGAAAATCGACAGGACACCAGGTCACGGCTTGCAGTTGACCGTTGGCTTCTATACTAGCACTCTTAAACGCCACTGGTCTGGTGAATCGACATCATGGCATTGTGTTGCACTCAGCACCCATTGTCTGGTGGCAGGTCCGTAAGAACCATCAACAGCACTGAGACGACTGTGCAGTGCATATTCCGTGGTCTTACCCGTGGAAATGACGCCAACTTTGGCACCTCAGTTATACTGGGCTCTCCATGGGAAAACTGAACTATCTGTGGTACTTTGCCGTGGCTGGGCATGGCTTGTACGTTAGGGGGTCCGAACCATTTACGGCACTGATTTGCAGTAAACTGCAAGTATTGTGGGCTTCTATAATTAAACCGACGATGTATGGCACTGTGCCAAGGTTGGGCATGACTGGTACTGTGGGCTTCCCGTGGGAAACGTCTACCATCTGTGACAATATGACGTGACTGCGAATTGCAGGTACCCTAGTGGTTCCGTGCACGATTTACATTAATTTTTCTTTGCTATGCATGGCAGGTACCATGAGTTTCTCGTACGAAATGTACTCCATGTTTAACACCGTGCTGTTGCTACAAATGGCTGGTATCATGGGCGACTTTTCATGGGTACTGCACACCATGTATGGAAGTGTCGTTCCAGTAGTCGTCCAGTGACATTTGACGCCATATTGGCACCAGTATGGGTTTTGGAGGGCATAACTAGTTAACTACAAGGTGCACTACATAAAAATGGAGGGAAAAACAAGAGCGGATTTCTTAGGCTTAAAATAACTTTTTCTCCAACAACAAAAATCGCGCGTTTTAGGTCTAAGAAATCACTCTTCACAGCATCGGCTTCAGTATGATGCCCTTCTGTTTCTCTCTGCAGTACCCCTTGCAGCTAACCCATTAAGGCTCCAGCATAGAGTTATATACAATAATACTACGTCGTGTCACTGCTCTATACACGGCCTTAGTCTAGAATTCTGTGGTAGAGTTTTGTGCCTGTGATCATAACGATGCAAACGAAATGGCCATAACGCATGCATTGTTTTTATCATATTTGGCTAAACGTGAAAACCAAACCTCAAAATTTCTGTATGTCCCAAAACATATATCTTTATAAATTTCCAGTAGGCTAGGCTGGTACATACCACCTTCCTTACCTGGTAGAAAATGTAGAGTCAATCTAGCCGTTATAATAGCAGTACAGTTGTAATCCATGAATATAAAAGACCCCCAGACACCCTTTTTGTTTGCGGTAATTAAGTTTAAATTACAATAATCGTATGTATACTTGCTTAAAACCTCCAGTACTTGTAATGCGTAGGCTAAATCGGAAGCTTGAAAGCCAACGTGGGCCAATTCCCAATCGACGAATGTTAGAAAACCTGGAATTATGAAAATGTATTAATTTCATCACAACAATACAGCTTCGAACAATGAGAAGCTTTGCACAAGGTTCCTAACAAGGTTAGTGCTGTGTGTAGAAAGCATTCGACCTTATCATGATACACTGGCTGGAAACCACAACCTGTTTTGAAACTCAAGATGACTCTCTTCCACTAAATATTTAACCTCTATACTAAGCGCCATGGCTGTTTGTTGTGACGTGCACATCACATGACTGGGCTAGTCCAATCAGAAGGCCAAATAGCCGTTGTTCTCGTTCGTCATTGGCTAACTCATGGTGACGTCACACCAAACAGCCATTGCACATGGTATAGAAGGCAGGACTTTTGCCAATGTGCTTTGAAGAACGTGTCAAACATGGGTGCGTTTACGAAATGCGAGAAGCCGGTTGATCGATTGTTCACGCTAGTTTCCTCCTTCGTGATAGCCTTTGTTGTGTAATACATATAAAACACAAGTGAAGTCAAATTCAAAACGTACGATTTGTTTGTTTGTTTGTTTGCATGTTTGTACGTTTACTCCTCCTGAAGTAAGGCATCTACGATGGCGAGAATAGCAACAAATAAAAGATAGAGCAAAGCAAAAGGCCGTTGAAAAGGTTTACTTCACGTGGAAATCACTCGCTGTCCTCGCTCAATCCGCGCACCTCCGTGTTTCAGAAATGAGAATGTTTCACGACCATTTAAAACCTATAGGTCTGCTGTCCACTTTGAAGCAAAACCAACTTGTTTCAAGATATGTATGTGTGTTGCTTTTACTTAAGTACGATGCCAAATATGCCGTCTTTTCAAAAAATTTTTTGCAACCCGGTTTCTTCCTGATAAGTTGGCCTGAACAATAACATTGCCTGATCAAACTTTGACATCACGGTCAGTTTTCAGAGCAATTTCTTTGCGTATTTGAGGGTCAAGAATTCAGCCGAAAACCGTAAATACCGTCAATTCGGCAAATTTACTTTGGTTGAAGTTCATATTACAGACAGTCTCTTACGCAAAACCAAAAAAATCGTCCAAGTTTAAGTTCCACTATTCAAGCTTGTAGTAAGCTTGAGAGCTCGAAAGCTTACTGAGTTCCAAGGCTCACTGGGAAAGAGAACGGAAATTTGAAGGTAATGGACTTGAGATAGTTCGTTGGTGATTGTTGTGCAAGTCTCATGACTCTTGCCTGAAGAACACTTTCAGTCGAGATAATCGAAAATTTGTAAGTTTAAATTGTGGAACTTGGATTATTTTTGGTTTTGCGTAAGTGACTCTCTGTGATATCAAGAATTCAAGTTATGCTGATGAAAATAAGCCTAGCCGAATAGTAATTTAATTATCTTTTCATTTAGCGCTACACTTATATTTGTAGGTGCCCCAGATCCGGAAGAGTAGTGGTGCATATAAACACGCATGCGCGCAAGCACATCACAAATTTTGTGCACAGATGGAGTCTGGAGAGCGTCTACATGCAATTTTTTGCTCCCTTCATGACTTAAGGCACTATGGGACCGTACACAATGTGACGTCACTCAACAGGGGTGGATTCTCGGAGTAACAGTTTCAGACAAGGTGGGGGGAGGGGGAAAGGCAGGGTCAGTAAATTTCGGAAGTCACCCATGTATTGGAATAACTATCAAAGCGACGGGATAAAGAGCAAAAAAAGGTCATCGAAAATTAGGATAAATTAGGACTAACTTCATGAATTTCACAAAATAAAAAACGCCGAATATTCCCAAATTCATCATCGGTAACAAAGGGGGAGGCGATTACACGTTTGTGACATAATTTTCTGGGGGGAAGGGGTTACAAAGGTTGAGACAAACGGAAGGGATGGCAAAACTTGTGTGACGTCATTTGCGAATGGTCTCCATTACTTTGCATATTACTTTGATACAAATGTGTCGGTGGGCAATCCAGTACGATGTAAATACACTACTGATCTGGACCTGAACGAGAGCTACAAATTACGAGACGCCATAAATAATTCCAATATAAAGCTTCATGGTTTTATATATCTGGAAAGCCATATCTGTTTCTTTAAATAAGTACGGATGCAAACCTTGCCTTTTGGACTTAAATGCAAGACACTTGAGCGGGGAATTGATTTCACGACCTTTTGAACCAAAGGCCGAAATTCTACCGCTGAGCCATACTGACACGACCTTAAATGTCGGATTGCCTGAGTGGGGAATTGAACCCACGTGTCCGATTGGCTCAGTGATAGGATTCGGCCTTTGGTTTGAAAGGTCGTGGTTTCAATTCTTCGATCAGGCATTCTGACATGTACAAGTCCAAAAGGCAACGTAAATAGGTTTGCATTCGTATTTATTTAATCCTTCCCGATCCCATTTGGATTTCCGTCCTGTTTAATACCTGTTTCCGTATCATGCACCATATTTCCAGGATGGGGATCTCCATGGCAGGTCACTAATGGTGATCCCGTTTGTAGTGCGTGTTCTTCCACTAATTTAAGTTCCTTCCTAATGTCTTCCTTAGCTACGTAGTCCGCACTGTTCGGGTATTTTTCTTCCAAAATCAAGAAGATATTCCGGAAATAGTTGGTAGTGGAATAGTCGCAGTCTTTAACTTTGATGGCGTGTATTTCGGCTAGCTTTCTTGCCATTAATCTGTAACATTGAATCCTTTCAGTAAAAATTACTACAAATAGCTACGTGATAACGTACTTGGTTGAATGTTGTATAAAGTAAGGGACCAATGAAATAATTAAAAGAAAAAAGAATAACATTCTATTTAAATAAATCAAATCACCATAACACGGGGGGAGGGTGGATTTGCCCCCCCCCCTCCCTCCCCCAAAAAAAGTTTTTGGCTGTAACTCCTTAACAACCAACAAATCAAAAACACAATGTGAAACAAAAATCAACTTAAAAACCTGTAGGAAAAACCAGTACTCGAGGAACTGAATGCTAAAATTTACGGGTAATGGATTTTCCGTCAGGCTATTAGAAACAGTTCTATTCATTTTTTTTTTTCATAGATTCATCGAATCAACCAATAAACGGTGTAGAAGTGTGTTGAGCTAACGACGCCATCTTGGAAACAAACATCCGAAATCTGTTTTTTCAATATACGACGGAAACGACTGCTCAAGCACGAAAATTTGTTTAATTCGAAATTGTAGTGCATGGAATTGTCTACAAAAAAAAGTTCTATTCATTTTTTTAAAATTGAGTCAAGATTCTGAAAATAAACAGTGTCAAAGAGGCCACACGTGTGCCCCCCACAAGCCCCCCCCCCCCACGCACCCTATATGTATATGTACATCACACTTCATATAACAGGGCGGATTTTGGCCTAAAATTGACTAGCATTAAAGTAAGGTTGTTCTGTGAATGTAACGCTCTTTTGACCATCCACATTCCGAAACGTTTTTTTGCCGATTCTCACAACTTTTCCCTCTTTTTTTTTGCTGAAGTGCATCAAATGAAAAATTTAAGACAAAAACAGTACTTTGTGATAAAAAAAAATATAATAAAAAAAGATGAATACTATTAATGGGATTTCCCAGAGAATGGGATGCTCCTTGAAACTAAAACTATAAAAGTTTTAGAAATTTATGATAAAAAAATCTCATTCTCTTAAAACGCAAAATAGATCAATTACAGCAAAACAATGATACTGAATAATAAATAGCTTGGTCACATTTTAACAGACAACAATAAAATGTCCACTAGGTCATCTTGTCCTTGTTCTTTTTGCTTACTTTTTTTTTACACTATGACTTTATAAACACCATTATGTTGCAATTTGCGTTACTTATTTTTCCGTGTCGTTTTTTTCAAAAAACTAGGTTCCTTGAATTTAATCATTAACAAAATCAGCAACCTTCAGCCAGCCACCAATGCCACGTTTCGCACGACCAGGCATAATTGCTTGGTAAGCAGTAGCGTGAGGGCACAGACATCCGAGAGGGCAGGGACAACTTCGAGTAAAAGGGCGCACTGAAGCTTTTTTTTCTGGGCACCTTTTTTTTTCAGCTTGTCACTTTCTTTTTTACTGTCTTTGGCCCCATTCTTGGCCTTCCTGGCTTTCATTTAGGCCCTTTCTCCTCGCTGTGACCAGCATTTCTCAGTGCAGAAAAGCAAAAGAGCAAAAAAGTGCATTTTTTTCAAAAAAAAGGGCAGGGGCAATGCCCCTCCCCTGGATCCTCCCTGTGCACTTCACGGTTGGTAAGCAATGATCGACGTGGGATCATCACAGAGAACCTAGCAGTTGTCAGGGTTTATCTTATAACGTCTGATGGGTATATCCAATGGTCTTCAGCCAACGGTATTTTTATAGTTGTGCAGCGAAACGCAAAATGCTACCAGTATAAGGTCTGATTTGTGAATTTTATTTTGTCGTCAGAGTACAGGTGCCATTTTCAGGGTTTTGTTTTTAAAAATTAATACGCATCCTTCAGGATTTTTTCTTAATTTTACAGTTTTTTAGTCAGCTAATTTCGTAGCAGCTATTTTGGTTGGAGACTGCTACCATGGCTGCGAAACACGAAAACACCAACATCCTTAAGCAGTGGTGTTGCGTTTGTGTGTACGGCAAGGGCGGTTACAGTCTTGGAGGAGGAGGATTTTTCTACGTTCTCGCGTATTTGGTTTTCGTAATTTAACCCCTTTTTTCAAAAAAGGTCGGTAATTTTTCCGTGTTTGTTTGCCGTGGAGGGGCAGGCCCCTCGGCCCCTCCCTTGGATCCGCCGTTCGTGTACGGTACGAATATTTTATGTAGCACAGTTACGAAAAGTGTCCATCGTCAAATGTTTGGGTTTATCAGTTTCACATCATGATATTAATTGGTTTTGAATGTTAACCCATGGTGACGTGTTTGGGTTTTCAAACTAACCATTTATAACTGAATTAGTGCAGTTTGTAATGGCTTAGTGTTTGCGTTTTGCACCAAGCGATGGGCAATAACAAGAAAATTTAAAACGGGAATATTTTAATTGGCTTAAACACGTTTATCTAATTATCATACCTGATTGTATCATCGTCATAGCAAACATACTCTTGCGTAGGTACGAGAAATGGCTTCCCCTTGATATACGTGTAGCAATAGCCATTTTGGAAAGTGGCCAGAATTTGGGGGAAAATTCCTTGCTCGTGCATTGTCTGGAAACAAGAACTGGTTTATAAAGAACACTTGTTTTACAAGAACAAAGAACTGGTTTACAATGAAAACTGGTTTTGTAGGAACAAAAAACTGGTTTTCAATGAAAACTGGTTTTGCAAAAACCAAGAATTGGTTTACAATTGAAACTGGTTTTGTAATAACAAAGAACTGGTTTACAGTGAAAGCTGGTTTTTCAAGAACAATGAACTTGTTTACGGTGAAAACTGTGTTTGCAAGAACAAAGAACTGGTTTATGATGAACATTGGTTTTACATGAACAAAAGGTAGGCAGACTTGATAAATAAAGTGGTTAGGATCAAAAATATCCTATTAAATTATTTTATAGGGTAATATTTTTATTAAACCAGAATTTTACTCTCTCAAACCATTATCCCAATCCCACCCGTTCCAATTTTACGATTAGTCAAAAAAAATATGTAACTAAAAACATTTTTTCGTCATTATTTCTCTTCATCCGTGATGAAAGGAAGAGATCCATATTTTGAGACGTCATTTACAAGGGGAGATTGTCTCAGATGATAGAGGTTGGGGTGGAATAAAGGTAAAACACTCATAACACCATTTACGGATGGCTCCATATAAGAATTAATCGTACCGTCTATGTTGATTAAAAAAAAAAACCAGTATCACCTAACCTGATCCACTTTTTTTTAGGCCAGATGAAGATCAACAAGTTATGCTAGACATGCCAAATATCAACTAACTCACCTTCCCCGTTTCCTAACCGATTCTGCTTACACAGCATTACGTTTCTGGACGCTCCTTAGTTGAAAATTGGAATAGGCAAATTTTTGGAGCCTCCTACTTTCAAAAATTGATTACCACCCTCACTGTCTACAGTTAGCTTTTATATTTTTTTCTGTTTTCTTCGAACTTTTTATTTAATTTATGTGGCACTTCTCAAGCACTGACACACAACATCGTGGTTGAGCAGTGAGTGGTGGAGTCTAGTTGGTGGAGGTTTGCGGATCTGGTAGAAACCATGGAAAGGGGATCTTGGTAAAGTCC
This sequence comes from Lithobius niger, assembly GCA_023313725.1. NCBI lineage: Eukaryota > Metazoa > Arthropoda > Chilopoda > Lithobiomorpha > Lithobiidae > Lithobius > Lithobius niger. The sequence continues at coordinate 4,164 of JAHWFP010072084.1, read as the reverse complement.
CCACTAGGACTGCTGTCAAGGGTAGTGTGAGAGGCTACCATGCTCTTTCAGCGGCTATGAGAACTATTCTGGCTAATTCTGGACAATATTTCGGTCCCAACAATGATCGGAGTTTTCCTGGATCGAACCCCCGGGTTGGCTCCTTTCCTTCACCAAATATTTCTTCTTCTAAAAAGTCTGGTAATGTTCAAATTGAGCTGGTTCAGCCAAATAAGCATTAAATTGCTTCGGCTAATTTAAGGCTCAAAAGGATTTAATTTTTAAAAAACTACAAAAACGCTAGCTTTGTTTTTCTAAATGCTTTATTTTAAAATAATGTGTAGTGTGCCGAAATTATAAGGGACGTCTGGGGCATGGAAAAATAGACACAGACCTACTACATTTACAGACAGAATCTGACTCTTAGCCCGCCCGCGCAATGAGCGACTTGGCCGCGCGGCCAGGTTGCTGCAGCCAATAAAAATTATTAGTGCGTGGTTTTACATAAACGGTAAGCATTCTCATTGGCTGCAGCGACCTGGCCGCGCGGCAAAGTCGCTCATTGCGCCGGTGGCCTTAAAGCTTCGGTGACCACTGCTCTCGCTGGTGCGAGACGAAAACTACTAAATACCCTAACGAAAAAGATTTTCGTGGGTTCCCTGGGAGTCCCAGCACAGTGAACAAAATGCAGCGACTGAACAGTAACCCCCCCCCCTCCCGACCTCGATACGTGGGACACCATACGGAACCTCATCTCTGACCTGCACATGTAGGACTCAAGGGGTTAATGTCATCAGAAACGAAAGTTTAAAAGTAGGCCTAGCTCTAAAAAATAGTTGTTTAAACGCTTATGGCTGCGAACACCTGTCACAAAATTGAAAAATACTAAATCACATTACTTATGTTTGGTACGCAAAATGAGGGAAAATGAAACAATTTATTTTAAGTGAATAGAAAAACGATTTCGCCATTTAGAAATAATTCATTAGAGCTCATATCCCCATGGAGCTCACAGCTGTGAAGTCACACAAATAAATAACGGATTAGAGTGCACTCGGACGAAACAGACTATAATTTGAACTCCAATTCCAGGTAACAAGGATTGTTCTTTTGGAAAATTCTTTGGAAAATTTCATATTACCTATGACTTACCTTGACAATTTTTATTTCGAAGGCACTCTCTCTAACATGCGGGAAATCTTTGAACATGTTAGTCCTAGCACGAACTGTAACTCCATCCTCTGGATCTTGTTTACTGAAACAAGTGTACATCAGACACGAAAAACCACCCGATAATTTCTGAAAAAACAAAGTATTTCATCAAACATGAAAATGCGCAATTATAAATGTTTGTATCTGGCATGCGAAATACGGAAAACAAAACAGTTTTAAATTATCTGAATAAAAAATTATTTCGCCGTTTAGAAAAAGTGCATTAGAGCTCGACCTCCACGAAACTCATAGCTGTGAAGGCACACAAATAAAAGATTACAGTTCACTCAGACGAAACGAACTATAATTTGAACTCCAATTCCAGGGCCCAAGTATTGTTTTTACTCCTTTGTAATGTGAGAAACTGAATGCAATTTGTAGTTGAAATGTGTAATGCTTTTTGTTTGGTCTGAATTTGTTGTTTTATATTTTCAGTTTGTTTCGTGTGAGTGCGTTTTGTGTGTGCATTAATAATGTGTGAAACATGCAGACTCTTTCTTGTTATGAAAGTTTCCTTTATCTGTATTTGTGTTTGTCGGTTTCTGCTTTAGTTCTAGTTCATGTTAGTGATTGTGTGTTAATTTCCGTGTGTTTTTTTTCTTGTGTTTCATGTGTTTGTAATTTGTGTATGTATTTTTAAAGTGTGAAATATACCCAACCCATTTGTTTGTGTGTAAGTATGTCACAATCCTTGCGCCCTGGAATTGGAGTTCATGTTATAGTTCGTTTCGTACGTTTCTTATTTAAGTTAGTTCCATGGGGAAATGAGCTCTAACGATTTTTTTCTAGACGGTGAACAGTTTTTTGTTTAGTTAATTTGTTGGCTTTTTTTGCTTCCTTTTTTTTATTGTCTTTCATACGGTGTGGTTTATCATGTATATTTTCCATCCTCTGCCCAATTTTGTTTGTAAAAAATAAAGGACCATTGCAAATACATATTTATGTCCATGCTTTGTCCCATGTCTGTTAGGAAAACACCAGCGTGTGTCTAGATTTAACGTGTGTCAGCTTCAATCCATATTTGATAGTTTCAGATTGCGACACACCATCGAGGAAAACAATTTGGAAGCAATTCTACTGACCTCCGGAAGCCCGCATCGCAGAACTAATAAGTCATTGAATCATGTCTGCCGCCCAATTTTGAGTGGCCTGGAGGATTTAAGTGAAAACCAGGGTAGTTTCACTTTGGTTCACAAAAACGAGTTGATCTGTCTCTTGCCGACAATGGTAACTGACTAACTGGAACAAGACGCAACGGCAATGTGTTGGGTCAATGCTCCTAATAGACAAACCAAACCAAATCAAACCTTCCTATACTTTTTCTGAAAATTCTCGTGCGTAAGCGAGATCTAATAAGAACGGCCTGCCGGCCGTGTAATGATAGAACATGGTGAAAAGCAGAACCACTGTGAAAATTAGTATTAAAAAAACTTGAATGAATATTTTTAGGCTCTGTCCTAGGCTGAGTAGGCTTCAAATTTACGATATTTTTTATCAAGGCAAGTAAAAATTTTTTAAGCCTTATAGCCCATTCACACCGCGACGATATGAACGACCGCTATAAGTTACAACCGACAGTCGCTACGACAACCAACCCCTCAGGCAGTCATACGCAGTAGTTCGCTGTCGATCGTAGTTAACGCAACTTTTCGTTTTTGGCGTAGCTGACTGACGTCACCCACCGACAGACCAATGGCTGACAAGCTGCTACGAACACGATCGGCGAAATGCAAGATGGTGGTGGAGAACACTTCGAAGCTTCGATTAAAGCTCGGTGCTTACACGAACATTGCTGCAACGAGATAATTCTAGAGAACAGTTAAAAAATTGTGCTGTATTCAATGGCGATATAATTTATTAAATAAAACGGAGAATCACAGTATGTTGGGTCATTCACGCCACGCCACGTAACCCAGTTTTGAAACGGAAGCGTCCTAGCTCTACTCATGCACTCTGCAGCGTCGATTGGTCCGTTGTTGGTTGTTGGTTGGTCGGTCGTTCTGATGCGACAGGGTCTAATTTTTAGTGCTGTTGGTCGCCGCCGTTCCTTGTTTTTGTCGTTCGTTTGTCACGGCGATCTGAACCAGCTATTAAAAGGAATTTTTATGGTTTTAGGTAACAGTAAATAAATTGGAAAAGTGAGAGTTAGTATTTGTTTAAATGTGTTATATCAACATTTAATCGAAGTCTCCATGCTCTGGCGCAAGATTGGTGGAACGATAGTGTATACTAAGATTGGTCACTCCCTGCTCATTACGTGACGCCACAGGACGCACACATGCTGGAGCATTTCCGGTTTGGCTTGTGCGCATGTGCGTATGCTGTTGGGCTGTATTGTGACGTCAGCGAAAGCAGCAAAATCAGCAGCCAATGGGAAAGCCATACGCAAAAAGCTCGGAATAGACCCCCGCTGTGCCGGCGTGTGGTGAGTGTGCTTCGGTGGAGACGACATCTACCGAGAACGCACACACCAAACACACTGAGATAAGACAGCGAAGATAAAGTTTACTATGCGTCTTCGCGGGTTGCGACAGTTAATGAGGCAGTGTGAAAACATCGCTTCCAACCAGACCGGCCGGAATAGACAAATCTTTGAATGCTTGTCTCCGCAATAAATGTTGTGATGAGAAATAAAACTAGGCATTTTAAATCTTGTGTCACTTCAATTGCGTCGGTTAAGAGCTGGCCTTTACCTGACTTTTTCTCTTCTCCATGGATCGTGGACTTCGATCGTTCTGTTGTTTTTTGTTTTAATTCGCTTCGACAGTAAAACCCGAGGCCACTCTTTAAAGCTGACGGTAAATAAAATTAACAGCGAGTGACGGAAATGTTTGTTTGCAAACCCTGGGGTTAAACTTTGGACTAGCCTCAAACGAGGCTGTTTGCGCTTTCAACTTAGCATCTTTTAGACGTAAGCAACCTAAGTGTGATCTCTTAACGTTTTCGCTCAGATTTAAATTTTAGTGCACTGCT
>JAHWFP010072083.1:0-14965 GCA_023313725.1 Lithobius niger | reverse complement strand
GGAAATACGAAAACCTCGTGTTACTTTCAGAGTTCAATAAATAGTCTAAATCTTCTACCATCATGTATGCTTATCCTTGAAACAGGATACTTTCCGTATTCAGTAAATTTTTGACAGTTCTACAGAAGTAGGTGTGAAGACTCCATCGACTGTCTTCGTCAGGCTATTGCAGGATGTGATCACTGATTCACACTGCAACATAAATAATGTGAATAAGAGTGATCACATTCTGCAATAGCCTAATGAAGACAGTTCACGGAATCTTTACACGTGTATACTTCTATAAAACTGTCGAAAATTCGCTGAATTCCTAAAGTATTCTGGTTTTGAGGAGAATCTTACGTTATGGAGAAAAAAGAGCATGGGGGGTACTGCTAACAACTGTACTGCAAATTTTTTATGAACCCAAGAATTTTGGATGTTCTAGAAGTTGCTGTTCATCTTCATCAGGCCTTCCTCTCTGTTGTCAGAAGATTCGTTTTCTACGTCGGATCTTTTGTAGTCCGTAACATTTATGTTAACGTTTTGTTAAACTCCAATGTGTGAGTGTAGTGTTTATTCTATATATCACCATCGTGCAGATTAAAGACCGATCTGAACCAGTAAAGTTGCACTAAATTCACATAAAATGTAACTATTAAACAATTATCTAGTACAGATTTTGTGTGTTACTTATTTGGAAGTTTCGAAGGTCCTAATAAGCATATGCAGAAAAAATGCTTGGCGAAATATTTGTACTTTACGATATTTTCAACACGTCAGAACCCGTGGTGGGACATTAAGTATGCCAAAAATGACCGTTCTATTGAGTTACTGTGCATTCAAGAGTGTAACTGAGAGGTCCTTCAGACGGGGTTCATGCACTATACTAAAACTGCACTTAACTTCTGACTGGTGGAATTAGTTGAGGACCGACTCTTGCAGATGCTATTGTTTATGCTCTGCTGCAGTGAAGGTTTGACAATGCAATAACTCGCACAAATATTCACTTTTATTGCAAAACGGAAGTTGTAACTAAAAGAAAGAGTAACACTTTACTCCAAGTTATTAAACTACTCATAGTTGCCATAGTTACAGCTGGTGGCAATTACCGCGGTAGTTTTAAAAAATGGTGTCTCTCCGAGGAAGTCTTTTAAAACCACATAAAGAAAGCCCGAGATGTCATTGCAACAGCAATAGCACCTAGACAATTCAGTGAGTGATATTACAAACTCTATGGAAAGATGAACAGACATTTCGATGAAATAGTCTCCACATCAGGAAGGAATTTACAGCCGCTGCTGGTCCTTTTACATCACACGGCATGGGCCGACAAGAAGCATCCAGCCGCCGTTGGAATTTAAACTCTACTAAAAAATTTACGATGGATTCAGACTTTCGGCAATAGATGAACACATTTTCTAGAAATGGTACAATCTAACATCATAATTTTCTGATGGGGCAACCGATAAACATGTGCATGACACGGTTTGGGATGAGCGGGACGCATCCACACCATAGCTCCATCTGTTGCCACCACGCAAAACTAAAGCCGAGTGAGGTTGCCGAGTTTCGCTGACATGAATGCACTTCACCTTCAGAGTCATCGCTGCCCCATCTGTTGCCACCACTGATAAATACGATCTGCAAAACCAAGGCCGAGTGAGTTTGCTTAGCTTTGGCTCACAGTTCACATTCGGTTCACATTTGCTCTTCGTGTTTGTACTTTTAGTATGTCTCTGTTCTGACAAATACATACAAAAAAAAAAAAGGCAATTCTCTACTCAACGCTCCGCGGATAAATACTAATACCAAGTGAGGTTGGTGAGCTTGGTCATCCCATCTTTTAATTGGGTAGGCATAGTGTTACGTAGTTATAATTTTGCGTAGTTACTCCCTCCCCGAACGGCCGGTGGGGCAATAGGATTTTGGCGGGGGGGAGGGAGATATTGCCTCGTATGGGAACAAACTGGTGCTGCATGGCGGCAATGAGGGCCAAGAGGATCTGGGAAGGGGGTGGAGGCTGGGTTGCGTAAGAGGCCAGACTGGCGCAATGTGGCTGGGTGCGTGTACTGTATTTTTTGGGGGGGGGGGGAGTTGTAATTATTTGTTTGCCTCTATCTTGGTGGTGAAGAACAGTGATACGCGTATGCGTACGGTAGTTGTAATAAATTCTGCGTAGTTATGTCCCTGGGGGTGAAAAAGATTGCTCAGGGCTGAAAGACCCAATCTGGGAAGAGGACAGACACGGCCAGTAGGGAAAGAGAATCTGTGTGTTGGGGAGGATAATGACGCAGGAGTAGAAGGGACTGTTGTAACGCAGAAGAAGCAGACAGATGGGGGCAGGGTGCCGATAGGGTTAAGAGGATTTTAAAGGATACGTGATGTAGGAAAGAAAGAGACTTGCCTTGGTCTCATTTTGTAATGCTGCACAGTTATTGAAGCCAGTAGTTTACAACCATTTGTGACCACATGCATGCTTCACCCGGAACTACTTCGGGCTTTCCACTAGTTCTTACATGAAATGACAAGGAACAATGACGGCGATCTGCCAAATTTCAGCCAGGCAGCAACAGCAAGCGTAGAGATTTGAGTTTTGATTTTCATAAGCAAAAGTGTCAATCCTTTCTTGTTGAACGTGATGACATTGCTCTTTAGCGACGGCAAAACTTGCAAGCAATAAAAAAAATATTGTTTATTATCTTGATGAGACTTGGGCAAGATTTAATAGTCATTATTATAAACAAATACTCGGCGAAAGCTAGACGCTTGTTGCTGGATAACACAAAAGAATCAATGCTTAAACAGTGTCATCAAGTCGGCTCTTGAAAGTGTAACTGTGTTGCAGTTAGTCAAATGCTTGCAGCAAGTTTATTCCAATCATTGATGGTAGCCACAAGAAAAAAAGTTTTTTCTCACTTCTAAACGCACAGATGGTTTTCTAACTTTGAAGGGGTGTCCTCTGGCTCTGGATTTAGTCCATCGCTGATAAAGATTCTCTTCTTTGCCTCTGGAAAATAGCTTAAAAGTCTCAACATGGGTGCCACGCCTCCTTCGGTTAGCCAAAGTAGTTAAGTTGAGCCTCTTGCAGCGTTCAGGGTACCTTAGTGCGTTGTACTTGGTGAGTTATTTGATCGCTCGCTGTTGAACTTTTTCCAGTACTTCGATGGAAGCCCGCTCATGTTTGCATATTCCACGATGGGCCTGATAACACTTTTGTATAGAAGGCAAAAGGAATCGGTGTCTAGTTTTGGAAAGCTACGCCCAACCAAGCCGATGAGTTTAAAGGTGTAGTTGTAGCCGTAGCACGCTATTTTGATACGCTAAGATTCTCAGTCACCCAGACGCCGAGGTCTTCTTCTTCAGCCACAGATCCCAAGAAGTTTGCCATTGATGTAGTACTGTAGATATAGTTAGGCCTAAGAGCAGCAGGTAAGCACTTCTGAGCGGGTCTGTCAACTGGCTTAATTGCACCCAACAGAAAAGGTGGTCGGCTTATTATTTTACACGCCAGTAATGAAAAAGGCACTGAAGGCTCCTCCTCCCCAACCAACCAACCAACCAAAATGCTGAGTCAGAACCAGCAGGCAGAAAGAAACTACCCAAAACGGGAACAGGACCCAGTCAAAAATGTCTACCTTCACCGCCTCCCCCCCCCCCCTCCCTCGATATCGCGTCTTCAATACGCACGAGGAAAACTGATGACAACCAGACACAAGACGATTGATACGGCCGTGATATTAAAGATCTCTAAACGTTGAGTACTACTGTCTGCTTCGAAAGAAAAGCTCTTTTCGGAGCTCAATCCGCTGTTGGCACTAAAAGCTATCCTCTCCCTATTTTTGTCGCATCCTCTGGTACCGTAGTGTTTGCAATAGTGATGTAGGTGTGACTGAATGTAAGAAAACTGTGTCACTCAGTAAATCCTTACCAGGTAAAAACAGAGTTTGCAACATGTACAGATGCTTGACTGAATGTAACAAAACCGTGTCATCAGTAAAGCCATACCACCTAAGTAAGTTTGCAACATTTATACACTTGACTGAATGTAACAGGATTGTAAAGTTAATAATCCCACCTTTTTTTAAGAGCTTACATGAACTATTTGGTACTCACTGATAGCAATGTCTTTCTCCCTGCACCTTCCGTAATATATTGACCCTGTAGTAATAGCGCAGTGCTCGTGACATTTTGTCAAAGTTCATGTTGAGATGGTTTTTCTGGAGTCCCCAGAGACGAGCCAACCCATTGGGGTCCGTAATCTTGAAAACCCCTGTGTCATGTTCTTTCCACCGAATGCACGAGACATAGCGCTGGCCAGGGTCATTCAGTAGTTGATGCAGAAAGTCCCATAAAAGACGACCATCTGGGGAAGAAAAAGTTAAACATTAAATTGAATATTAGCCACACACATATAACATATCAGTTCGTAACACAAGTTGGCAGCAATCTAGCGATCTGTCAGCGTATTGGCACTGTCAGTTTAAAAGACTGTTTAGTTCTCATACTCGTAATAATGTTTGAACTTTTTTGCCATTGTTGTTGCTTATTCTTCATTCTTTATCTAACTTAGGTCTTTATGTAACTTAAATAATTGCAGTGTATTTATGAGTAGACCACGGGCGATTCAAACTAAACCACAGGGATTTAATTTTAGTTTCTGTAGATGGCGTCAGATTTTGTGTCTTGCTACCTGTCGACCCACCGTAACACTACCCTTTTAGGAGTGTACCAACGTGTAGTAACCTTAACTCCCTCCGGCCCTTACAAGATTCATACTCCTTCCCTCCCTCCCTCCCTCCCTCCCTCCGTCCCATACCTCTTGTGATTCATATTCTTTACAATAAACAGAAAGTAAGTAATTTAGAAAATCAATACAGAGGCTTAACATATTTCAGTTACTCATTGACTTTAAATAGCTCCCCGCAAAAGCCACTCGAGTTCTATTATCCAATTAATGTTGGACGACTACCACCCTAGAAACTTCAGTCTACAATTTGTCTACCATTTGTACGCTTCAACGCTAATGTGCGGGGGGAAATTTGAACAGCCACCTCTTTGAACGGTGTAGTATAAATGGTCAATTTATTATTTTTGAATTATTAATTTAGGATTCAAAACCCAGATATTTCATACCATATAAATCTGAAATCACATTTTATCTTGTTGCGGCACGGACAGTACCGTGATACGGTTACTGGAGACCCGGGGCAAAATTATACCCCCCCCCCCCCCCCCCTGTGATCATGCACGCACATTGTACATTGTTAATGATGTAAATGGTTCATAGAATTTATGGCATACTTACGGTTGCATGCTAGTATAAGAAACTAACAAACATGGCTGAACGGAGGGGGTTCAGTTCATTATTCAGCCTTTCAAAAGAAAATAAACCGGACGTATTTCCACTTCCAGTTGGATTTTATTGTTTCAATACTCCTTTTTGAAGGTATTTTTACCAACTTTCTGATGGTCTAAACTACAAGTTCCTAGCTCTGATGGTTCAGGAGTTATGAGGGAAAATGTAAGGTTATAGGAGACTTCTTAACGCTCAAACCGAGTATTGGTAGTGCCTGATGAAGACAGGCCAACAGTCTGTCGAAAATTCGCAAGAATGCCGGTAAATTGTATTCTTTGCTTCTGAAAATGAGCATTATCCTAAACATTCACGGAATTTGAGTTGTTTTAAATTTTATTTTGAATTTAGATTGGTTTGGTACATTCTTGTTCGGTTCGGAAGTGTTCGGTGTTCAGCTCATTTAAGATTTGTTCGGTTTGGTTTGGTTCGGCTGAAACATTGGTGTTCAGTACAGCCGGTTAGAATAATTGATGTTTGTAGGGGCCTTGGTTCTGTAGCTTGGCAAAGACAGGTAAAAGAAACATGTACTGGTGTTGGTTTATGGAAACTAATAATTATTTTTGTGTACTGTTCGTTATGGGTTTTACATTATATGCATTTATACTTGGAGAAGTACGAATCCTAAATCGAAAATGTGGAAATAAAAAGGTTTTTAATGTCCGTCCGTAAGTGTTGCCACTATAGTTTGGCGAGCTGACCTTTCAACATGGAAACTGGCACAAATAATAAAAGTACAATGAAAAATGAGATGAGATGACATGATTTAATATTCCTTACTTGTGATTGGTTCTCCATGAGGTAAAACGTGGTCTGACAAAATTGGGTCTTTGGATGTCGGCTTCATTTCTGTGTCAACTACCATTTGAATAGGACTGTCCGTTCCGCTATCGTCGAAATCTGCCATAGGTAAATGCAAGTGTCAGTATTTCACATTATTGGGGTTGAAAGGTTAAACAGTGATAGATTAGTGGATCAGGGTAATTGTTCGCAATAATGTATCGCTGAAAAAAAAATGGTAACCGGTGTTTACTACTTTTACTGTGGCGATTCGATAACATTATCAGAAAAATTACGTGATTACCACATACCGGCGAACACTAAAAAGTCCACTTAAATTTTCGGTGAATACTCACAGGGTCTGTGGTAGTAGGTGATAGGACTACCACAGACCCTGTTATGTATTCACCGACAATTTTGTGGACTTTTTAGTGTTCGTCCGTGTGTAGTAATCGCGTAGTTCTTCTGAAAAAATAATTTATTGTTTCTGACTACCATAAACTGTTCTCGGAGATAATGAACGGTATAAATTGTTATCCGGAGAGACACAGGAACGTATCCAGTAGATGCTGTACTTTGTGCGGATATAAAAACGGGGGTTAAATATTATTTTAAAAATGTAATTGATAGTTTACACTTATAAAAATAAATTTAAACACTAAGAACAAAATTGGATTGCAACAATGGCGTTCAACAAGGTGTAGTGCTTCAACCTTCACTTTTGCTTTTACCTACATCAATAGCTTTACTTTAAAAAATGTAACGCAACATGTATTTATTTACATTATAGGAAGTTTAATAAAATTTAATCAAAACCAGATTCTTCTGGTTAAAGTGCTTGTTGTCAAAGACGAAACTATTACTTGAACTTCATAAGTGAAATAACTTCACTGACGTAACTTCGAAATTGGGGGGGGGGGGGGGGTTCTGGAGGCAGGAGTTCCCCGTTTTTTTTTTAAAGCTATTCTTGCACTGAATCCTGCCCCAGCTTGCTGACACAGGCTAATTTTAAAGGTGATAGCATCGGCCAATAAGTAAAACTTGATGTAGGAAGTGTTCAGATAAATTTTGCACTAGGTATTCACCAATTCAATAATTCGCTGTTTATGTGGGTACCTTTAAGGTTAGCTTGTCTTCGAGGACAGCTATCCCGTGGTGGTTTGTTTGCTTTTACAAATAAATGCTTCAGTTGGGGCCAGAGAGCCACCTCCACCTAAGTCACTAAGCAAGTAAGCAGTAACATCTTTTGGCTCATTGTAGTTAGGAAGTTGTAACTTCTATACAGAGAGGCGTCCTTATAAAGCACCTTTTAGTGTGGGTGAACAATATTTTTAAAAGTGTGAATTCAACTAATTCATTCTTAAAACCTTTAATTGATGATGAATTGGATCACTTGATGGGTCACTAATTAATTTTGCAGAGTGTGTTCGGCTTTAAATAACAGAAAATTCTGTTATGACGCTTTGATGAAATTGAGCTCTAGGTACAGGATGGAAATACATGGAAATAATTCGAGCAATACAAGTGCTGTACCTGAGTGATGTCCGTTTTGCAAGGGCGAGTGTCTCCGTTCTTTCTGTGCTTCCAATGTATTCTGTGGGGACGGGTGGGCAGAGGGAGGTGACGACTGTTGTCGAGGACTGTCAGCTGTGTGGCTGTCGGTGGAAGGAGCTGGGCTTAGAGTCACCGTGCTTTCGACTCCGCTGGTGCTGGGCGAGACCTGCAAGCGGGGCTGATGCAAAACATGACCCAAGTTGTGGAAGTCACTGCTGATGATGGGCCACGTGGAACCCAGGCCATCTGAATGAACGTGATCTGTGAAAGTAAAATCAAAAATGGGTGTTTAGAAATTATGTTACCAGCGATCTCATTCTTAAATAGTAGCTTGCAATACTGGCTAGCATAAGGACACAAGAAGGACGGGACTGATCGGTTAGTCATAATAAAGAAATTCAATATGTACAGCTTACGAACTTTTATTATTTTCTGTAAGATATTGAAGCAACCTAGCTGAATTGTGTGTAGCGTATTGTGAATTGAGAAGAAAAATATCTGAAGGTGTGGGCGCGAGGCAAACAAAATAGAATTCATAGTAGCATCCGAGAATTCAGTTACGGAGGGGGTGCAAGGTACAGTATTTTTACAAAAGTCACAATGCCAAATAAATAATTCCTCATAATATGTTAAAAAAAGTGCGCTCCAGAAAATGTTTGCGACGATGATGCACCGTAAAATGCCTCAACACCGGTAAACGCTTGCTATTGGAGCTAACGGCAGTCCTAGAGATCCCTTGGATGCCCTTGTTCAGCCCAGTCTGAGAATTTTTCTTGGATGCATCACTATTAATACCAAGCAAAATTTCCTTCCACAGTTTTTGTAGCCTTTCGTTCCTTTTGAGGAAGCATTTTGGACTACTTCCTTAGGAAATGATGGTAAAACTTATGATTTCTGAGATATTTCTGAAAATCTGCAAAATTGACTGCTCAGTTTACGAATCTGCAAACTTCCGTAACTCATAACTCCAAGAAGTCTTTATGATCGGAAAAAGATAGGAATTTTGTCTTCAACTAAATGGATTTTAGGACCAAGTAGGAATGACAATATTACTCGATTTCATACCTGTATTTGGTACTGCACTTCCATTGTATCCAAAAACTCTGAGGGGTCCTGGGTATCGGTGAGTTGTAACGTCAGAAGCTGGAAATAGAAATCAATGATATATTGTAACTTTATATATTGCTACTCGTCAGGGGCAGTGCTAGGTCCGAATTTCTACCCGGGTACTGGCTGGGCACACCTGTAATACCTCGGGCACGGATCTAGGAATTTATTGGGGAAGGGGGTGGGGGTATATTTGAGAACCGTTTTTTTGCGGGGCTATTTCTAGTTCGCCCAACCGACAGAGTTTTCCCGACTTTGACTTTTGTTGGGGAGGACTGGAGGTGGAGGGGGGCGGGCCATCACCATTACTCAACCCCTTATTCTCGATTCTGATCCAACGAATACGATGTTTTGGTTGGGGAGGGAGTAAATATTTTGTTATAACTACTGTATCCAGCTCAACTTATTATACTGTATCCTGCTAAATTAACAGTTTTCCAGCGGGCAAGCTAATAAAAAAATAACAGATAACAGGAAAAAAATTTATTCATAAGCATGTTAAAATGATCTTAATTAACGTTTTATAAGTTTACACAGTTACTAATAAATTGTTGTGTTTGTAACTGATTTTATATTTAAAGGAAGTACTTATCAGCTGCAACAATGTTTCAGTAGTCAATGTTGTGCTGGCAACAAAACCTTTTTAACAACCGACTTGACAACTTATTATTATTTTTTTTTTACCAGGGCACGGACTCCGTCACTTATTTTTGCCCGGGTAAGCCCGGGTCTGGTGCCGCCACTGCTGCTCGTGTGAACTGTAATAATCTTCCAAAATCAGCAATATCATCCTAGCTGTAGTTCAGAAGGAGAGAGGAACAATTTTGCTAGGTAATTCCATTCAGAAATTTCTAGGATCTATTTCATGCCACAATCAACATGAGCACGAGGCATCACACGGCCCTTCTCTTCCCGAAAATACCAGGGGTGGCTGAGGTGAGGATCGAATCGGGGACATCACGCACATCCTTGCCCCAAATATGATCCTAGCAGTAGAACTGTCTCGCAAAAAACTGTCCACATCTAATTTGTTTTTATCATACACACAGGGAAATGGTCCAGTACCACGGCAGTCACCAGAACCCTAGAATGTTTACTATTCACTACTAAATAAATTGTCAGTGCTTTAACTTATTGATTGGACCCATCCATCGACGGAAAGTTCCCGTTGAGACCTCAAACTGGTGTGTGAGAAAAACACGGTTTAAAATAGTTGTTACTTCGGTACTTGACTTTCCACTCGAGATCACAAAATAACGGTTGGGGTAAATGCATTTAGCAGCATTTTTCGACTAAACTTTGCCAGATAGCAGATAAGTATGGAAGGTATATTACATACCTAAAATTAGGCAATTCTGCGCAAGAATATAAAAGTAGGGACCCACACGTAAATTTAACAACTGCTCACTACTTCTTGCTTTTGTTGGGGGGGGGGCGCACCGTTTCAAAACAAACTACTGCACCTACCTGAAATCTGAAACACGACTTAAGCCAGAAATTTCGTTGTCCTTCATCCTTAAAGAGACTACGTTTTCAATTGGTCGAGGCATTCCAGAGTTACGGGACCCCCCGTACGATCAGTTTATTGTTTTACATTGTAATTAGGGAACAATGTCAATCAGTAAATGCCAGCTGCAAGGCATTTACTGAAGAATAAAGAAAAGCTAACAATGCTGGTGAGCCAACAATTATTCACCCACATTTTGAGGAAACGTGGAGAGAAACCATTATCCTTATTACGAATTATTTTATTAATAATATTAGCTTATTACTATATTTATTACTTTAAATATAAAATTAGTTTATAATAAAGGGTAATATAATTGAAGCTGCTCTTTTACTTGTTACAATGCACACGGATAAAAATTTGTGATTTTTAATTTAAATATTAAATCCGATGTACAATAATTGAGAAAATTCCCATCCGTTTAAGTGCTGTTGTGATTTACGACATTTTTTTTTTTTGGGTTCGTAAAGCATTTCCTCAATTGTAGATTTGACAATTTCAATTCAAAATCATACATTTATATCCGTGTACAGTTTAAAGAGTAAAGTGAGGCTTCAGTCATATAACCCTTTTTTTTTTACAGCACACTTGACGTTTGTGTTTGTCATACAGCTACAATGTTTACTTAAGAAATGTCACCACGTAGTGTGCCAGTTTTGAGGCAAATGAATGTCTGCCGCTCAACGAATGTACTTCATCTAAAACCGTGCAAAACTGTCCGAACGAACTTACACAAGTGTGAAACTGAAATTTTACAAATATAAAAAACCAAATAAAAAATTAAAGAATAAAAATTTATCATCACATGCATATTATAAATTTCATCCATCTTGACGGATGGTGAGGCAGTTACTTCGCCTTCTAAAAATTAATCATACTTACCTTCTTTGAGGAAAATTTGTATAACGTTGTAGAGGATGTCTCCTGCCCTGGGAGCTCTTTCTGTGAAGTCGGCTCGTAAGAGAAGGCACAAGGCTTTGCCTAGAAACAAACAATAGTTAAAAATTAGGATCGATGTATTTTTAAATGGATATCACGAAATATGCCTTAAGCAAAAGGTTTTGTCACTTATTAAAGGATACCTAATCGTGTTTGTCTACAGAATACTACGCAACTAGGCATATAACAGAATTAGTTTTTCACACAAGAATACTTTCTTGGTCTCTTCTCAGTGTTCGAGATGAGACGAAACCCGAGATGAGTTCATGACGAATTTCGTCTCGTCTCGCCTCCAAAACAGTGACACATTTTAATAAAATGAATGAGCAATTTAAATGGTGTACAGGAAATTCCGTGGGGTCCGTCCAACTTCTGTAGTTGCAGGGAGCAAAATCCGTCAACAATGTTTTGGACTGATTTGGTTATTGGCGTGAACACGATTGGTTAATAACAGGGGGGAGGGGAAGGGGAAGCTAGCCCCTGCCCTCATGGTAAGACATATACGAAAATTGCTCAAGTTCTGGCACAAAAAAGGATACGAGGACAAAAAAGAGTAAAGAGGGACAGAACAGGATAAAAACACACACAAAAAAAAGTAAAAAGTCCTCAGAAAATAACTGCACCCTTTCACTAAAGCCCTGACCAGACAATAAAAAAACTCGATGCAATGCATTACTGCGTGCCTACAAGATCAAAACTGATGCACTCACTCAAGTAGTGAATGTGGCGCTTATTGACAGGTTTTGAAATCTTCGGTACACTATCCTGCGTCGCCATGCAGCCGGCCTGGTTTGCCCTTAAAGGGACATACCTCCCAGCGCCATTTTTCTCAATCCACCACATCAAGTACGGCCCCCAAAGGTCTATTTACTTACCGTTAGTCTTTCCCTTGCTAAAAAACCGTTTTAAATGTGGCGTCTAGGAGATTTTCTGTTGAATACTGTTAACTATATTTAACAACGATCCGTAACTATAATATGATGCATTGTGCGCGTACAATAATCATGAGGTTTCATCTCTGTGTGTACATCTACTAATTTTCTAATAATTACCATGAGATCTAAAATCGAATAGACTAATGCGGTAAAAATTAAAATTAATTATTCCAATAGATCGCCGAAACAAAATTATGAGACACTAGCTTACAAAATTATAAATTGTGATTTTAAAATACGAGAATCATTCGGGTTTGTGACGACACAATCGTTGACTTGATTCTGTCTCGTGTACTATTCCCAAAGCCAATCGAGACAGCAGCTATGCGAGGAACTCAGCTACCACCCCAGCCGACCTTGGCACTGTAATTGCTCGAATGATGATCTGCGCGTAGCTGTAATTTGGCTCGCGGAATGTTATAAGGCAGGCCGGAATTCCCTTTAACAGTTGCCCCCCCCCCCCTACCCTCGCGGGCCTCTGGACGCCCCTGATTAATAAAACGTGATGCTCAGAAGAAATGTTCATTTTATCCCTTGAAAATATACGTAATCCGTCTTCACCAAACTAAAAGTGAAGCCAACGAAACTACGGAAAACCCCAAGCAAGCCTCAGACGGGAAATCCCCGTACTAGCAATTATTCGGAAATTGTAAGAAATGCCAAGAAAGGCCAATTCATTTAGGGCTTAGTCACAACAGAAACATAAGGAGTCTTATCTGCTCCTCTTCGTTTTTTAACGTTTCTGTTGTGATCAAGGCCTAATGAGAGAAGGTTTGGCCCAAAATAAATTACACACCTCTGTGTTTTTTATAAGTATTTGTGGGTATACCTAGACAGTCAGGAGGCTCTTTTTCACAATTTTGTTAATCCCCACATAGAAATAAACAAATAAATAATATTTATTTCAGTAAGAGTTCTATGTATAAATAAAGCTGGGGGAATATTGTCCTGGGAGCGGAGAAGGATGTTTTATATTAGAGGGATACTGTCCTGAGGGGTCCAAGATAGCTGTTATTCGTGGAGAGTGTGTGTGTATGTGGGGGGGATTGTGCCCACAGTTCTGCCCAGGGGCGGATTTAATGGGGGGCAGAGGGAGGCCCCCCCCCCTGGGCCTTCGACGTATAAGGGCCTTCATTCCCCAAGCATCAGTAATAAAATAGAACTAATAACAACGAACGTTGTTGGGTTTCAGCTAGCAAAAGGAAAAAGGTCCTCAGAATTTTGGGAAGGCAGGGGCCTTTATAGAGCTTTGCCCCCCAAAGCTATTTCCTTAAATCCGCCACTGGTTCGACCAAGAAATCAAACGAGTTCCATGGGTTTACAGCTGAAACTGTTGGACTTTTGAGGTCTCGGAGCCTCCTAAACGGAGAGGGGGGAATTGAGGACTAATGGCGCGTCGACAGCCAGGTCATTAGCGCCAACCTCCGTCACAGTGCAGTGGTCCGGGCGCTAGGCCCGTTCCTCGGGTTAAACTCCGCTCTGAGTAGAACGCTTTTATTTCCGAGTCAAAAATAACACACTGTATTGGAATAAACCCGATTTTTACATCAAAGTTTTACTCGCTAAAAAATATTAGGAACACGTAAAATTGTAAGCCAGCAAGTAGCCCTGCGCGACACTGAAGCACACTGGTGCCAAAACAAATTTCGTGCTCCGCCAACCTTATAATTTAGTGCCATTTGAGAAAGGGACAAAAACATGTTCTCGTTCCATTCGTAGGACTGTCTGTCTATCCCTATGGTGGTAATTTGTCGAGCAATAGTCGCAAGCACGTGGATCCAGACAATAACGTAACTAGATCAGTAGTCCACCAAATTATTTTCGGCTAATCTTGGCCATTTGGTTTCTTCTTTTTTTTTTTTTATTTCGTTTCCCACCAGACCGTAATAACAATTATTAGGCCTAGAGCGAAGTAGGTCAAGTGTAAGGCCGAATCCAACACTTACACAAATTTCAGGTTCCATTCTGATTCCATTGACATTCAAATCCGCTCAGCGAACAAAACGCGACGCGCTTGAGAAAAACCAAGATAGTGAAACGAGCAATTAAAACGATTAGAGCTCATTTTCCAGTTCTACATATTCTGTCTTCACGAGGATTAGTAAACGAGAAATAATTACGCGTTTTGTTTTTGTTTATTTAATCCCGTTGCGGGAAATGAACTGAATTAGTTTTAACTACGATTTAAAAGTTTTTTGATTTTTTAAAGAGGCCAGGATGACAGCAAGAGCCTTGCTATTATTGTCCAAGCTTGTTTGTATTTGTTGTTGTTGTTGTTGTTTTTGTTGTTTTGTGTTGTGAGTCTATTCCAGCTAGTACCATACACCGTTTGAAATTGGGTGTGTGGACAAAAAAACGATAACCACAACCAGGACTTTTTAGGAAAATGAGAGGAAAAAAAATCCTTGAAAATCTAAGTTAGTAACAGTGAAATAGGCCATGAAAATGGGTTTACACTCTTTAACACGCTATATTGATTTTTTTTTTTATGATTTTAATCTTTTATATTTTTTGGAGCTTTAAGTCTTCCGAAGCAAACTAAATCTCGTACAGAGGAACTAGGTCAACTTTGAACTTACTGGACGACATTTTTGAAGGAGAAAGACGTCTAGTGTGGGGAGGGGTAACGTCAATGGGAAGAGGGGGTCTGTCGAAGGTGAAACATTGGGGAGAATGGTGTGAAGGTTGGATCACGCTTTTAGCAAAATTTTGAACTTCACTTTGGTTTTATTCCCCTCGGGGCACTGGATTCCAATAGTTTCATCCCACCTCCTATTTCCGACGAGGCCCATTTTCTCGACTCCTGGT
>JAHWFP010072082.1:0-11969 GCA_023313725.1 Lithobius niger | reverse complement strand
CGGGGGCGTTACAAGCACCTAAGCCGTCGTAGCGTCCGCCGTTACAACTGGTGGCAGCGGTGGGATGAACAGGTGCTGTTCCCGTCAAGCGTTTTTCCCCCTGCCATGCTACATGCCTAGAAAGATGCAAGCCACTTCCAACTAGATGTCTGTGGTCCAGCCAAACATGGCCACGAAGCAGATGCCTGTGACTAAGTTACAAAAAGTCACGAAGCAGAAGTCGTACTAAAGTTATAAAAAAGTACAACCCCCGCCGCAGCTCCAACAACTGCCGCCGCCAGGAAGCAGCCGCTGCCGCTTCCAGTGGACGTCCTCAAGCCGAGAGCCGTCCCAACCCCAACCGATGTTGTAGGAGAAGAGGCCCGCAAGGAAACCTACGCTCCGTACAGCCAAGCAGAGGATTTTGCGTGCAACGCCGAAGTCCCGTGGATTTGACCGCCCGCCAGTGACGATAGACTCCCGTGAAAATCAGTGCCGAACTTCCCGTACTACGGTGGAACGGAAGGAAAGACTGACCGTACAGTGATTGTACCCTTGGGTAAGTGTACATGAGATATGCTTAGAGGCCGCCAAGCCGAGTGTTGTAGTTGATAGCATTTATGCAATTTAGCTATTCATATACCAGAGTGCTGGGGGTTTTGAAAGTGTATTTTTTATGTGCAATCTTACTGGATTTGGGAGAGAAGTTTTTTTATTAATTCGCTCTGCTCAAAAGTAACGTTAAATTTTAAGCGGCTGCTTTTAATTTTTGTTTCATCTATAAAAGTTTTATTTTGAAACCACGTTAACCATTAAGACTCAAAAATGTCTGAAATGGAAGAATTAGACGAAATCATTCGTGATATCACAAACAAGGACTTAAAGAAGGCCTGTTTGAACTTAGGCTTTACAGTCAGTGATTCTAGAGCAGAATCCCAACAAATCTTACGAGCAGCCCTCGAAGACGGTAAATTAGATTTATCCGAACTTTCCGATGCACTAGCTAACGCTATTGAAAGGAGAGAAGCCGCTATTTTTGCTAAAAAAGAATTAGCCGCTAAAGAAAACGAACTCTTTCTTAAAGCAGAAGAACTTAAATTAAGAGTACTTGAAGTAGCAGACGCTGAGAAAAAATGTGCTGTTGACTTAGCTGAGGCCGACCGTCGTCGCACTCATGAACTAGCTTTAAGGGACCAATATGCCCAAATTAAAGACCGTTCCAGTGCTATGGAATTAGCTAAACTGGACAAGCAGCTCGAACTAGCGAAGCTAAATGCTGCTACGTTAAATCTTAACCCCGCTCCTAATGGAGCTAACGGCGCTCCTCCAACTCCCCCAAATCCAGTTGCAAAACATGGTAAAGTGGCCGACATAGTTTGATTGGTAAATAGGTGGACGCCCAATACTGACATTAACAGTTTTCTTAAGATTTTCGAACGAACTTTAACTAGTCAAAAGATTCCTAAAGACCAATGGGTCACGGCGTTACAGCCCCTCGTCGGTGAGGTCTTTATTAAAGTTTGTGATCAGCTAACAGACACTGAAATGCAGGATTACGAAATAGTCAAAAATAAACTGCTTGCCCGTTTTGTGCAGACTAAAGAGTCTTTGCAAACGCAATTTCGTTCCCTCGAAAAAGGTGTTGAAATGCAATTCCAGGATTATGCATTTGAGTTAGAAACTCTTTTCACTCATTGGGTAACTTTGGCTAAGGTTAACCGTGACTACGACAAACTTGTCAATCTAGTACTTTTGGAGCAATTTTATAAATCGTGTCCAACCCATCTCAGAAAATGGATCCCTGATCAAGTCAGATTAGGAACTCTGGCCGAAGCGGCCCAATTGTGTGATGAATTCACTACCCGAAATAAGCAGATTTCAACCGAAGCTGCTTCCCGTCCTGTTAAAGCAACTCCTGCAGCTGCTACGACTACGCAAGGTTCTAAACCTTCCAACAGACATCGTGGTAACTCTAATCGTAACCACAGTCAGGCGGCTAAACCGGCTGGTACCGCCGAGGTGAGAACTGAACCCCCCAGTGGAAGTTCAGCCACCAACACTTACTCAAACCGTGAGTTCGACAAACCTCGTCTCATAGGCGATGGCACTTGCTTTTACTGCAAAAAAATTGGACACAGACGCCAAGAGTGTCGTATTCGTATGGCTGACGAGAAGGCAGCCGGCGCTGATTGTAATTTTATTAGTCATGCCCCACCGGAAGTTGTTTTGTCCAAACACATCCACGAATGGTCCGTGAATGGCCAAAAATGCCGTGTCTTACGCGACACAGGTTCTACGCACGATGTAATCGCTCGTGAACTCGTAAAACCCGACCAGTTAACTGGCGAGTATACGCATTGTCATAATGCTTTAACCGCTAAGACTACCGCACATGCTATAGCCTTAATTGAGGTTCAGACCCCCTACGGAGCAATCCAAACAGAAGCTCTCGTCTCAGACCACGTGGGCCCCCATTTCAGTATGTTGCTGGGCGTGCCCTCTCAAAATGTGTTAGAGGAAAAAGGACTTGTCTCCCTCCCCACTTATGTGAATGCAGTCACCCGTGCACAGGCACGTGCTGCCGATCAGCTCTCTCTCTTACGCCCTAATTACCGTGAGAACCCTGCTGATAGCGAGGAGTCAGATTGCGACTCTATTGAGGTTACTCCAAGAGCAGTGACGGAAGGTTTTGTCGACCCCAAACAAGACGTTTTGGACGAGGCTATTTTAGGTCCTCAAACTGAGCAGTTTACACAGCTCCTCAACATTGACAAACCTCAGTTTTTAAAACTCCAGCGTGAATGCCCAACTTTAACTTTGTGTTGGAAGTATGCTGAGCTGCCAGAAAGCCAGCAGGATGAAAACAAGCTGTTTTTCGTTGACAACGATTTGCTTTTTCGCAAACCATTTCGACCTGAGGGAAGGCCGCTAATAAACAGGCAACTAGTTCTTCCCCAGGAGTGTAGAAATTTGGTTCTAAGCACTGCACATGCAAACGCATGGGCTGGCCATCTTGGGCGTTCTAAAACTAAAGAAAGAGTGCTTACAAATTTTTACTGACCCAAATGTTTTAGTGACATTGAGCAATTTGTCTTGACTTGTCTTACCTGCCAGAAAAATGGAAAATCTGGACAGAAGTTTGTTGCCCCTATGGTGCTTGTGCCCATGGATGGGGAGCCTTTTAATCGTTTCATTATTGATATTGTTGGCCCCATTCGACCCTCTAGTAGAGGTGGTTTTAAATATATTCTGTCTCTTCTTGATCCGGCAACAAAGTTTCCCGAGGCCGTGCCCCTTAAAGAGGCTAACAGCCAAAGTGTAGTTGACGCCCTCCTCGGCATCTTTTCGAGGTTAGGCTTCCCTTCTGAATTACAATCGGACCTGGGCTCTCCCTTCGTCTCCGCCCTCACAACTTTATTCCTTGAAAAATGCGGAATTAGGTGTATTAATTCAAGTGTGAATCATCCACAGTCCAACAGCATGGAGCGCTTTCACAGAACCCTCAAAGCGGTGTTGAGAGCGGTTTGCCACGAGCATCCCTTGGATTGGGAACGATGCCTCCCCGGTGCAATGTTTGCACTCCGTACTGCTCCACATGAGAGTACGGGGTTTACACCTGCTGAAATGGTGTATGGCCGAAACTTGAAAGGCCCTCTCGAGCTGGTGAAAAGCCAATGGGTTGAACCCGACGTCCACCCATCCGTCCTTGAGTATATCCTGGATTTACTTCAGAGATTCAAATACTCACGGGAACTCTCACAAGAAAATATTGTGAAGAGCCAACAAAAAAATAAGACCTACTATGACCGTAAGGCAGTTGAACGTAAGTTCAAAGAAGGTGATAAGGTTCTAGTCCTTAAACCTGATCGAGCCAATAAGTTAGAAATTTATTGGGATGGACCCTGTGATGTTGTTAAACGCCTTTCAGACACCAATTATTTAATAAAAAAATCGTTTGGTTCTCAAAAGGAGACGGTTTATCACATCAACCTGCTCAAGCCCTATCTGCCTAGGGAGGGGTCAAGCAATCATTCGTACAATGACGAACGTGAGTTTACTCACCACGACCATGTTTGGTCCGGCAAACCTGGTGATGGCCATCTTAATTCCAAAGAAGCCATGAGTCTTTTCAAAAAGACAGGAGATTTGTCAGAGTCTCAAAAGTCCGACTTACTTAAAGTCTTTGACCAGGTAGATGGTGTTTTTTTCTACTCTGCCGGGTCGTACCGACATTGTCACCCACGATGTGGAGTTAATTGACACTCAAGTCAAGCCGTGTAAATATTACCGGCATGCCAAGTTCGAACGTGACTTAATAGTTACAGAGATCAAACGTATGTTAGATCTGGGATTGATTGTGGAAACGGATTCCCCACATGGATCCCCCATGATTATTGTACAAAAAGAAGACGCCAGCCCTCGTCCTATAGCTGACTACCGTGAGCTGAACAACAATACGGTAACTAAAGATTACCCCATTCCCAACATCGAGGAATGTATTGAACGTGCAGCCAAGTGGAAATACATTTCCATTTTTGACCTTAACCGTGGATTTTGGCAAGTGCGCCTGACGCCACAGGCTTCAATGGCCGCCACTATCACTACCCCCATAGGGAAATTTGCTCCCCTAATGATGAATATGGGGATGAAGAACGATCCATTTTGCTTCCAGAAGCTTATGGACAATGTCACTCGTGGCATGGAGGAGTATGTCACTCCTTTTCAAGATGACACTGCCGTTGGTGCCGAAACGTGGCAGCAACATTTGGACAACATTTTTGATTTTCTCTTTGCTGTCAAGAAGGCCGGATTAACTGTGAACGCAAAAAAATCGCAGGTCGCTTGCAGCAAAGCTACTTTTCTTGGTCACGAAGTGGGCAATGGAACTCGCACCCCTTCAGCAGTAAAGGTTTTGGCTGTCCAAAAATTCGAACGGCCACAAACTAAGAAAGATGTCCGTTCCTTCCTTGGTTTGGTTGGTTACTACCAACGTTACATTCCCCACTATTCTGAAATCTGTGCAAGCCTTACAGACTCTCTGAAAAAGGATGCCCCCGATCCCGTCTCATGGGATGATTCCAAGCAAACTGCATTTGAAACTTTGAAAACCGCCTTAGTGACGTTTCCTGTCCTGAGAGCCCCCGACTTCAACCAAACCTTCATCCTCCAATGCGATTGTTCCAACCGTGGCATGGGCTGCGTGTTGTCACAAGAATTTGGAGAAGATGAACACCCCTGCCTTTACGTTTCATGTAAATTAACAGCCCGTGAACAAAATTACGAGACAACAGAAAAGGAGTGTGCTTGTTTGATCTGGTCTGTTGCTAAATTACGGCCCTACATCTATGGGACAAAATTTATCATAGAATCAGATCACAACCCACTTCACTGGCTCAAGCAAATGTCTGGCAAAAATCCCAGATTGCTTAGGTGGAGCCTCACCCTTCAAGATTATGACTACACTGTCCGGTACAAGCCTGGCAAGCTTCACTTGAACGCCGACGCGTTAAGTCGATATTTTGTCTAAACAAGTTCTTAAATGTTTAACATTCTGTTTTCAGTACAAATTGACTGAAAATTAAATTTTACCTGCATTTTTAATTTTGTCATTTTGGTCAGTTGAGAGCTCATCCTTAAGTAACTCTCAGTTAGTTCCCGTTTTGGCCTTCACACCTAAATTTTAAGTGCCTATGTTTTACTCTTTTTGTCACTATCAACGTTTCCCTCTGTGGGAGAATATTGACAAAGATTGTAACGACACTAATTAAATATTCATTAGGAATATTCTACGGGAGCTGCAACTTGTCCCCGGTTGGCTCTTCTTTAAGTTTTCTACGAAATGGCTTTCTTCCCAAAAACAGCCGTCTGTCTACCCCTGTGCGAAAAAGGTAGCACTGTCGTTACAAGGTTGTTGTGTTTTTATCCTCAAACCTCCCAGTGTTGTATTATTATGTTTAAGTTACGGGTTATACCTTGAAACCGTTTGGTGTCAAATTGCATATGTAAACAAGTTGTTTGGTAACCTCAAACCATCCCAGTGGGAGTAGTTTAACAGTAAATAGAGCCGGTCATTTTATGCGTACCCATAGTATTCGATTCTCCGATCCCTATCGCAGCGGCTAGGTTTATTGAAATGCGGCGGAGGGTTCCTATCGCAGTCATCCCAGAAAAAAAAATGACTAGACTTGAGCAGAGGCAGAATCCGTACGGGACATATTACCAGAGCAGTAGATGGCCTCATTTATTTGTTATAACGAAACAACCTACTTAACTTTGTATTTTAAAACTAGTGTGTTTCTCGATAAATGCCCTTTTCCTTTTGGCCCCATTTTCAAATACTTGTACGATATTCCTGCACCAAGCAGCGCGGTTAGTTAATGGCTGCAAAAACAGCGTTTTTAAATTGTAACTTTTAAATTTACCTAAAGTTCTCTTAGCCAAAAAAACGTTGGTCCCCCAAAAATACAAAACGGCAAAGTCAACATTTATGTAAACAGTGTATTTTATTTCATGTCAATATTTGCTTAAATTTTGGCGGTCTTGTTTTCTGCATATCTTGTGTGCACTAACCCCTTTATTATAGCTTTTATTCCGAGTTCTCAGGAACCCCGAATAAAATCCGACGTTTTGGGGCGTGTAAACGAGCGCCAGCGAAAAACGCTTGTTTTTCAAAAATGAAATTTTTTTTCTCGAGGCACCCAAATGCCTCGCCGAGGCATATTTGGCCGTTTTCGCAATAATGGTCCGATTTCCACAAACTCTTCAATGTTTAATAGCCTGTCCAAATACAAGATACTTGGGGAAGCCCAAATCCGAACTTTCCACCCGGAAGTACCAATAAACCACGTTTGAAGATCGCCTCAAAACCACCTCAGCGCTCCTTCTTCATGGCCGCCATTATAAAACTCTGTATTTATTTATCTTCATTTTATCCTTTCCTTTTAGGGCAAAAAGCCCGAACATACTAGCTTAGTGTATTGTACGAGGATTTATGTACAGACAACCATTTTGAAGTGTGATATTTTTTATTGTGTTTGTCGGCCGCAATCCATATGAAAAATTTCCTCAACGATTGAATTTTAACTTTAAAATTTTAAAACGTTAAATGTTCTCTGTAACTTAATGCGTTATAGCATTCAACTAGCTAGTTTATTTAACCGCATTTATACTTTTATTATATTCTTTTACACCCAGAAACGCTACCATATGTCCAAACGTATAAACGTCTTACGACCTGGCATTCTACCGGACACGAATTTTTCAGTGTATATATGTTTATTTTAGTTCTCCTCCGACCTGACTGAGACCTACCGAAATCTGCAAATAGCTTGATCTACTATTAAATACTAAAAGACTTCTTAAAAAGATCTGTTCAAACCAAATCCGAAAGTCAAACTGTGCAAAAACTTCGAATTACCCAATTTTGCCCCCCTCCCCAGCCAAAACTAGTTGTGGTGTTTAACACTGCAGTTTACCGTTAAAGCTTGTTTAATTAAATAGTAATGCTATGTGCATTACCCAAGCCAAAGTAATAAGCTTTAACAAGAGCCTAATCATGTTGCAATCATGTAAATATTCAATCCGTAGCCAATAATACAAAGTAAAGGCCTATTTCCGAAAGTTCAATTGAGTAAAACTCAAAACAGGCAGATCTTTTTCCGTTTTACATGTTCCCACTCCTTCAAACGGCTCTGCACCCAGTTCCTTTGTTCATCCGACTTCTCCTCCCACTTTCCATTGTTCTCGAGGCCCTCAGCCAATCAGACCCCCGTAGCTACCCCGCGAGTCCGCGCTTACTTCAGGTAATGTGCATAAAACCCCAGCCCCAGAATGCATAGACAGCACAGCTCACAGATCTCAAGCTAGAGACCGGTCACGCCAGTCGGGAGTGGAGACGCCATGTCCGGAGAATGCCATGCCGGGCACGATGGTAGTGGTTCGTATGTTATAGTTTAGCTTTTGAAAGTTTAATTTAGGACCCCCATATTCTAAATTTTAGTTTAAAACTTAACTTAACTCTCTAGCTAGAGAATATTATGGTGGAGACGCCTGTAGCGGCATCTTAGGTTTCCTCTCCCCATAACGTCAGAGTGGTTCTCTTTCTAAAAACCAAATTTTTCCAGTTTATTTTAAATGGATTTTTAATTTAAACTAAATGACGGTTTGATCTTTGTGGAAGTCAAATTGAAACAAACTGATGCCTAAGTGTAAAATTGCCGGGCTTTTTATTACTTAGAACAGTTCTCGAGGGAACTAAGGGAGGTTGATCTTTTTGTACTTGGAAAACTTAGAAACATAACTGTGGACGGTTGATCATAAGAAACATACTGTCAGATAGACTTTAATCAGTTGCGGCTGTCAAGTCTTGCGGGTGTCTCCGGGAGCACTCATGATTTACTTTTTCTAATGTGAAAATTTAACTTTTATTCAAACCAAGTGTGTTTGTCTGATTTTATGAAATACTAAGTGTATATTCAAACTTGCTACTTTCTGTAAATGTAAACTTGTTGCCTATTTAAATAATTGGTATTCAAAAGCTTTTAGAAGCAAACTATAATGTAAAGTGTACTTTCATTCTCTGTCGCAAAAATAAAACCAGGAGTTTTAAGCTTCAGTCGTTTGCTAGACTTGATTAATTGTATTTTAGTGTAAAATTAAATATGTAGCCCATCTTTAGATTTTAGCTAGTTAAACAGTTAAATCCACCGTTGGTGGCAGCGATACCGACAGTTTAAGGTTAGGCCCCTTTAATTAGGACCGGCGCTTCATCCCCCATGCTGGGACAGTGTCCATGCTGTGTTGAATAACGTAAAAAGTCGTCATTAACACCGATTAACCTCAAGCTGAAACTCCACGTACACCAGGGAAACCGGGGGCGTTACAAGCACCTAAGCCGTCGTAGCGTCCGCCGTTACAATGGATACGAGACAACACAGTGGTTTGGCTTAGATAAACCTTCCCTCACAAAGAATTACATAAGTCCTATTAAGAAATCGTTTTACAATAAAACTGACTTTCGGTCTTCCAATCAAAATTTAGACTAGTAAGTGAAATAAATAATTGCAGCGTCGCACATACAATAATGTTGGTACCGTTTGCCTGACACGGAAAAACCTAGACGGTTTTCATAATACTGCCAAACCTTACACGTTAAGATTGCTAAGCGTGGTTAAAAGTGCCCTGCCTTTTTAGTAATAATTAAAATGCTAAGGTTTCAAACAATTACATTACCACCGAGTAATTAAGTATTTACATTTAAAATTACTGTTTTTAACACTTTAACGCCTATGGATGTACTAGTACGTCCTTTGAACTTTTGCACAGCTGCCTATGGACGTACCAGTACGTCCTGTATGTTTGTGGGTGCATCCTAAAGTCAACGTACCAGTACGTCCACTTCATGCAGTGTTGTTAAGCAACGTTTTTAATGCATATTTCAGTCGTTAGATGGCAGCACTGACTGGTCTAAGCTGTGTGAAATGGTGTTTGTTGGAAGTTGTATAGGTGCCTTGCTTAGCTGAATACAAAATGGCGGCCAACAATGTTGAACTTTTGCATTTTTGTAAGTTTTTCAACATTGTTTCGCTGTTTACTGTGCCAGTACTAATTTGTGTAAAAAATGTCTGAATGCGTCACCATTTAAAGCATGATTTTCTGAGATAAGTGACTACATTTTAAATTCTTGAGCTCCTCTGCACAGCTTGAAATGATATTTTTGGTAAATGCCAAAATCGGTCAGGCTGTAATGCTACTTCAAAATAAAAAGGTTAGGCATGAAAGTGTTAAGTAATAATAATGAGTAAGCTAGGTTTTTTGGAAGGGGCCCGTGTAACCCTAACGAATGTGGGAAGACCACATATAGAATGCCGAAACCTTATCCCCATATTAAAACCACAATTTAAGTATAAAGCTAAATAATTTAGAATTAAATGGCCTAAGGAAAAATAATCAAAGTTCCACTAAGATTGGTTGTTACCTTTGTCTGGCATGGTGTTGCGTGCAGAAGGATATCTCGAACTCCCAACAGGGGTAGTGACTTGTGGCTTTTGGAGTGAGCTATGCTATTGATGCTGAAGTGGGCTGAAGTTTTATAAGAGAGGGTCGGAAACAGTGGACCAAACCGCAGACGGGCAGTAGAGCTAGGAGGCTGCGATTGGCTTAATGCCATGAGCAGTGGGAATCCAGCAATCCGGTTGGCTGGGGCAGAATCAAACAAGAAGTATTGAGAAGTATTGACTACGGAGAAGGTGGTAGGTGCTACAAGAGTATGAGTAGAAGGCAGTCCAAGTCCTCACCCAAATAACCAGACTCGTTAGGGTTGAAGTAAGTTTATTCAGGTCCACGCGGGCAGTACAGTGGTTCAGTAGCTCAGGAAGCTTAGAAGGCTTCACCACCCCTGTAGTGTAGAGGAGAGGAGAGAAGTGTTGCTGGGTTGGAGCCCAGAGGTGAACTGACCAGCTGAGGCCAGGGGTGTTGGTTAAATGGCAGCTCGTAGTACCTGGATGTAACACAAGGTGTCCCTACAGCACTTCACCCTCTCACCCACACTACCAGGGCTCCACCTATATACAGGTGCAATGTACAGACTACCATACAACCATAGTTATGACATCTGGATATGAACCATACATAGCTCTGCCCAATTACATAATAAAGGTGCACTAGCACTACTTAGCATATAACATAGGCACACTAAGCATCTTAGGGTGTGACTAACATCTTAAGGTTACTCTACAATAGCTTAAGGGAGCACTGGGCGCAATATCACTGGCAACAGGGGTCCTAAGATACCAAATTATGGCATGATAATTAATGCCGTACCATAGGGCTGCTCAACTGTACACGAAATAAATTCGGAGGAGTAGGAAATCCAGGGTTGAATTGGAAGGTAGCAATGGTGTCGAATTTTGTATACGGTACTAGCAAATAAAATACGGCGCCAATTTGAATAGGCAGTAGAAAACCAAATTTAGCAGAGTTGTAAAGTTTAAATATAAAAAACAAACTACAATTGGAAGATAGGCCTAACAAAACGGGATTAATTAGTTTTAAATAAAGCCAGAAAGTGAAACCATGGTTTTTTTCAAACGGAATCGAATTTAAGGCAACATGGAAAATGGGCAATTTAAAAATTGGCCTAAATGACCAGAATAGGCCTAAACGAACGGAGTTTTCTATGTACATGAATAAAAGTAACTGCATTGAAATGTACACTGAAGGGCTGATGTTAGCAACATCCTTGCCTATTTACGATGTGGTTATTTAAGCTAAAAAGGGCTTTACGCCAAACACTGAAACACATTTATGAAAAGTTGTAAAGGTGGCGATTTTTCACAATTCGGTGATTGATGTGTCGTGTAAAAGCATCAGTAATTAATTATTGGAGTTAAAACTTGTGGATGTTTTTCAATAGGTTTTTAGGTAATAGTCCAAGCTTGAAGTGGGCGAAAATTGGATGTAAAAATGTTTGTTTTTCACGAGGTTACGGAAGGAACACTGAGTTTGATGGTTGTGCGTTATAGAAAAAAGCAACCATCGTTCCCAAGTTTTTTTTCGCTGAGGTCGGGATGCCTCCTCACACGTGAAGAACTTCTTTACATCAGATGGGGCCATTCTTTTAATGTTACAGAACTGTATTTTTTTATAAGTGGCAGACATTTACAAAATTAGTAAACAGAAAATTGTTTCTATTGCCTAATAAGAAATATACATTACCTATAAATTTATTGCATTCTTCCCTGAAGGATGCTTTGCTCGCTGGAGGTTTTAAAGTTGAGTCAAGCTGGCCAGCTGTGTAACGCAGTCTGTGCATGCATTTATGCGCAGCCCCTCTATAAGAGCATCCGGGCGAGGCAGGCCTGTCATCTTTTCCCTCTCAATCTGTCACGTTGGTAACTCAAGAGGAGACATGGGGTGGGTAAAGGTAATATTTCCTATTACGCAATAGAAACAATTTTCAGCTGGCTGCCCCAAGGCCGGCAAAATACTAT
>JAHWFP010072077.1:3471-18802 GCA_023313725.1 Lithobius niger | reverse complement strand
AAATAATGACCGGTCCCGAAGTAGGTTTGTTCCCACAACGATCCAACAGAAGTTGGCCGAAAGTAGCGTAACTCTTCATGAAAGCTGACGATTGTTGCAGAACGAACATCACGGCGCGTCAACGAAAGTAAACGGCGCTTTTTTTTTCAATCAAAAATATTGTTTCCTTGACTTAAAGGTGGGTTGCCGCCCAATTAACGTCACAGCATCTAGCCCTATCGAGTTCTCACTCGCAGGAAGCAAAGGAATGCACAAGGCAGAACTATTAAACGTAACAAACAAGCCACGCAACTCCTTAATTATTGAGTAAATACTTTGGTACCCCTCGTGCACCTGGAAACTAGCTGTAAAGATTAACGATATTAGTGACACTAGATGGCGCCAGGAAATGTTCTTTATATTTTTCGGTGGCGCCATCTATAGTGACATTAGTATCGTTAATCTTTATAGCTTGCTCCCAGGTGCACGAGGGCGTACCAAATTTTTACTCAGTAATTCAGAAGGAACGTGGCTTGTTTGTTGTGTTTTAAGATATTTCTTTGTGAATTCCTCTGCTTGTTGCGAGCAAGTGGTAGAGAGAACTATATAGCGTTCGATGGCACTTGATGCTCAAACTTTCGTTTGGTGGCAAGCAGCCTTTAAAATAGAATAAGATCTGTAACATTACGAAGTTTTACGACAAAGCGCGTGCGGTGAGCGTGTTTGTATTACTTCTTCGGACATCTGAAGCACCTTTAAAGTATTACGAGTTCAATTTCGGATTTCAACGTTGAAATTGTACCACCCCAGAGCAAGGTTACGCCGATGACGTCATTTGTGAAATCTGCCAAGCTCAAGATCCACATGACGTCAAATTGTAATGGCCCATATTGTCAGTTCAAAATAATTAATAATCATTGTTAGTTGACATGATGCTATTATATTAATTGTTGTAACAATGGTTGGCTGTAAATTGTCTGTACTTAATGTTTGACGTCAATTGTAACGGCTCGAGCTCTGCCGGGTGCTCCCAACAAAGTAGGTATTAACCTTAAATTCATTCCGCCACCAACTCTCCAACTCCCCGCATCGAAAGGTAATACTGGCCATGTAATTAGAAATTTTCCCTTTTTGTCCCGTTTCCCCAAACTTAACATCAAACCGGACCAACCCTGTTGTTAGTTTAACACTGGAACCTTGTAGCTATTTTCCCTTGGTGCATGTGAAAACTTGAATTAACCCGAAATTTACTAATCCATCTCGTCCCAAGGAAGCCTCATGTCGTTTGGTATTCCATTTTAGGCCCTACACCAGGGTTAGTATCGCCCTTGAATGTCAGGCGAGCCGGAGCATACTATCGCTCATGTTTTACTATTAAAGCATAACCAAAACTGAACCACGACTACTAGTCATATCACCAATTTAGGTTAATTTGGAATTCTGGCAACCCTTTGATAAGCACCACGACACATTTTCAGGCAAGTCCCTTAACTGTGGGGTTGGCACTTGGGGAGCTGTTACGTGTACTAAAAACCCCTACAGTTAATTTACGAATAGCACTAAATGAAAGACAATAAAATTACTCTTCGAAGAGGCCTATTTTCATGGCTGAAACTTAAATTGTTGACTCTCAAATACGCTAAAAAATTATAAAAAAATAAAAAAAAAGCTCTGAAATCTGATCATGACGTCAAAGTTCGATTTTGATTTCAGGCAAATTTACTGTTCGAGAGAGTTATCACACTTAATTTATCGAACTTTGTTGCAAAAAAAAGAAAAAAATCTAAATGGAGGACATATATAACACACTTCACGCATTTGTTAAACCTGGTTAAAACTGGTTCATCAGGCTGACCACAACACGGAAAAAATTGACGTATAGGTTTAAAACAGTTATCATACGCGTTTCGGAGGCACGGAGGTGCGTGGATTGAGCGAGAACAGCGACCGATTTACATACAGCATGGGCACATTTATGCAACGACTCGCCTTGTACGCATTCTCGCAGCTAGAATTTAATCGCGATGGCAAATACGTCGTTGCCGTGGTAACAACGCTACCCTGGATTAGCTTCATCCGACATAATTTGAGCAAATGCTTGCAGTCTTACAATCCGTGACAATACGATAAATAATTCCTCCTGACGAAACGATTTTCGCAGTCGCTTCTGTACTCGCATAATTGACTCTTTTCGTTGCGAGTCGGCAGAGCTAAAATCGCCGCCATGTTGGAGTTTCAGATAATTTTTACCTTGCAGAAGACAAAGGCGAGTCACATCGCAAATGCACCCTAAGCTTTTCAACGGCGTTTTCGCTTTGCTCTCTCAATCTCCTCTCATTTTAGAGGCCTTACTTCCAAGGCTACCTAGATGTAAAGGCTTAACTTTCGAAATTCGACACGTCGTCCAGTTAGCCACCGATTCTGCCACCAGTCGCGCTACTTACACCCCAAAAATGAATTGCTCTAGCATGCGGACTGAACTGTGAAAGGTACGTGTGACACGCGGATTTTAAACTTAAAACAATGCATTGACATCAAATTATTAAAGTTTAACAACAATGGTTTCATGCTACGTACCTCTTTGTTCACTCGACGACAAAACAAAGCCTCCGGAGGTTTAATTTCATGAATTCCAAGCAGAAGAGCAACCAAGGTACGTGTGTATTGTACTGTATGATACGGTACGGCGTTTTCAATTCTCATTAAAAATGTGTTAAACGATCCTTTGACGTATATAGCAGTAAATCGTCCGAAGACTTCAAGAATAGTCACCATTACCGTAAAATAATGTTCGTTTAGCGCTGCAACACCGGTAAATCTAATAATGAGAAGATATCACGTTTTTGTGCATCTCGCATACACTAATCAATGATACGATTGGAGTTTTTCGTTCTTCGTGCTTTCAGTTCAGGGCAACGCTTGGACGACGCGTCTAGCATGCTACGTGAAACCGGGCGTTAAGTCTTTTAAATATAGGTAGTCTTGGGTATTAGCAACATATTGGTTATAACTGGTTCATCAGGCTGACCACACGGAAAAAAATTGACGTATAGGTTTTAAACAGCTGTCATCATTCGCGTTTCGGAAGCACGGAGGTGCGTGGATTGAGCGAGGACAGCGAGCGATTTACATACAGTATGGGCACATTTATGCAACGACTCGCCTTATGCATTCTCGCAGCTATAATTTAACCGCGATGGCAAATGCGTCATTGCCATAGTAACAACGCTACCTGGATTAGCTAAATCCGACATCATTTGAGCAAATGCTTGCAGTCTTATAATCCGTGACAATACAATAAATAATTCCTCCTGACGAAACGATTTTCCCAGTCGCCTCTGAACTCGCATAATTGACTGTTTTCGTTGCGAGTCGGCAGAGTTAAAACCGCCGCCATGTTGGATTTTCAGATAATTTCTAAACCATGCACAATGGCTGTTTGCCGTGACGTCACCATGAGTTAGCCAATGACGAACGAGAACAACGGCTGTTTGGCCGTCTGATTAGACTAGCCCAGACACGTGATATGCACGTCACAGCAAACAGCCATGGCGCGTGGTATATCTTGCAGAAAACAAAGGCGAGTCATAGCATAAATGCACCCTAAACCTCTCAACGGCGTTTTCGCTTTGCTCTCTCAATCTCCTCTCATTTCAGAGGCCTTACTTCCGAAGGATTAGGCGTACAAACATGCAAACAAACAAAATAGATCGCACGTTTTGATTGATGTACTATGTAGCGCAAATGCAGGCATGCTGAGGAATGTAGTGAACGAACTGTGCGCACGCAACAATTGCAATTAACTTGCAGGTCGAAATAATCACTACATCGATATTGTGATGCTCTGGTGATCGAATAAACTACGTGAAGCAAGGATCGACGCCAGTCGTGTGAGCGAAGCAATCCGTTTGGCTATTCCCTAACCCACCCTTTCTCAAAGTCAGTTATTTAACTTCAATTGTCATTGTTTGTATATTTTATTAGGGAAAAATAACGGCGATTGCAGGAAAAACTTTCCTGCAAAATGAGTTTTTGTCAGCGGCTCACCACACACTCAGTCGATCAGCAGCTACCGTCTCACACTTCGCTGTTCAAAGGCCCGATTTTCGTCGTAGAAATTTCCTAACCTTTTTCTTTGTTTTCAGCGGTGAAGTCTCCTCTGCTAAAAATAATATGTATTAAAAGATACGCCTTCAGCATAAGCCCGCATAGGCTCACTACTGACTCAGTTTATCAGCAATACACAATCATCACCGTCTCACAGTTCGCTTTTCAAAGATCCACTTTTGTCGTAGAAATTTCGTAAACTATCCTTTAAAAGTGGTGAAGTCTCCTCTGCTAAATTAAGTCTTAAAAGATAGGCCTTCAGCACAAACCCGCATAGGCTCTCTAGTGACTCAGTCTATCAGCAATACACAATCTTAAAACTACCGTCTCACAGTTCCCTGTTCAAAGACTCGGCTTTCGTTGTAGAAATTTCCTAAATTTCCCTTTAAAAGTGGTGAATTCTCCTTTGCTAAATTAAGTCTTAAAAGATACGCCTTCAGCACAAACCTGCTTAAGCTAACTACGAACTCAGTCTATCAGCAATACACAATCGTAAACTACTGTCCTGAAATTCGCAGTTCGAATGGCCAACTTTCGTCGTTGGTTAGATAAGGGCATGCTGCGAAGCTGAGGCATGGGTGGGGGGGGGGGGGGGGGTGAGGACAGGGTAGAGTTGCTTCTATTGTCAGTGGCATTTAAAATTCATTGGGCAAGCGTCAGCTACTTAAATATTTATAGGCTGGCGTCTCGTAATTTAGAAAACACAAATGACAGTTGTAATACAAGGCTGTGCAGTAACGAAAGGATACAAGTGGATTTAATTATATTATAAGGCTCCTCGCCCCAAACAAAAGGGTTTCAAACAGCTTCATTGGTGGAGGCGTTGAAATCGATGTTGGTCATTGTAAAAAGGTGAAGCGGTTAGGGAAACGGAGGGAGGAAAACCAGATCGGAAAATTTCAATAAAACCACTAAAGGAGTAAAGAAAAGTGTACGTGTAAAATTGAGGACGCTGAAGCACGTCTAAAACGGAACACGTCTAAACTAAAGTACGTCTAAAACGTGAAGGCATGGATAGAAGTATGTCTAAAAATAATTGTGTCGGGATACGGGAGCGGATCAAGACAATTTGCGCCCGCCTCCTTAGCGCCGCTTCATTTCTGGAATCTCCCCTCCCCGATTTTTGGCTTTTTAGCCTCATTTTGACTTTTCGGCCGCCCCCCCCCCCCCCTTCTTCCATAACCAGTGGAATTTCACCGAAGTACTACGTATATACTAAACACATAAGATGTACATTTGTAACAATTTTGAAGCATATTATATTATTGTCCAGTTAGACGTTTATCAGTCATATTATTGTCCAGTTAGACGTTTATCAGTCATATTATTGTCCAGTTAGACGTTTATCAGTTATATTATTGTCCAGTTAGACGTTTATCAGTTATATTATTATCCAGTTAGACGTTTATCCATTATACGCTTGTCCATTATGCGACATTCCGTTTCGATGATTTTCCAGATTTTTTATTTAGGCAGATATTAGACAAATTACTCCATTAGACGATTTTCCAGTTGGACTTTCGTACGACGCTTTACCGCATCGTCATGTTCAATTGTTCATGTAATAGCTTTATTTTTTATGTAAACAGTACTCTAGTGTATTTTACTTACTAACGGTAGCATGTTAAACAGAACCACAGATCGGAATCAAGTAAATCCCGGCCTTTTAATCCCCAGTATTTAGATTTAACCCACTTTTAATTACATCCACACCCACTCGTACTATCGGCTATAATACTATACTGTATAATAGGCTGCTGTACGTATGAATGAGCTAGCGTGCATTTGGTTTCAAGTACGGTTTCAATTAAATTTTAAAATGGTTTGTTAAAGTTTAAAACGGACAGCAACAAAAGCAGCCAATGTGCGGCCATGTGGATGGGGAAAAAAACGTGGGCGTCGTCACTGGCAGGGAATCAAACCCGGATCTCTTGATTATTATAGTTTCCTGAGTACATGGAACTGATGTAAAGCTTATCATACGTATATAATATGCCAACAACAGCAACACCACCACACCCAGACGGTAGCAATGAAAGAGGGCGAGCGAGTACATTCTTGGGACGGTAGCAAAGAAAAAGGGTGAGCGGCTGGTAATGTGAAGTGTATTGTAGATACCCTGTAACAATCAGTGACAAACTGAATATTACGTATTCTATATAACAGGCACTGCCAACGGCCATCTCCCGTCGCTTGGCGTCAATGGATGTCAGCACAGCTCGGAAGGAATGTCATCAAACTGTGCGTGGAACTTGGAACTTGGAACTCAACGTGTTACGTCGTTTCACTGGTGATCAGAGCACAGGGAACCGGCACGGAGAAATTTTAAAATGGTCAGTTGTACAAGGACCAAGCATTGCGCCTTCAAGTTCAGGGCCTCACCACTAAAAATGGGCAAATCACGCATGGAAGATAATGTTGCGAAAAGCCAATATTAATAATAGAAGGTGTCGGTCAATAAGATTATAGGTTGTTATTAGGCCCAAGCGGCAGATGTCGAGTGAAAGATACCACCACGATGACAGTTGTTTTTTTGCCGCATGTCGGAGCAAACCAGAGTACCCGGAGGAAACCCTCGTGCAACGGGCGGAAAACAACTGGAGAAAAAGCCGTACATATACACTTCCCTTCACCAGGATCGAACCCGGGTCTGTACGAAGCCAGAGATGTACAGCTGGGACTAGGACGCCTATGGAATCTGACGACCCAAGTGCTCGCAGCTATGCAGCAACGCTGATCTTCAGTCTACCATGAAACGTCGGTTGCAGATTCAAGGGAAATGAGAATCTCATGACACAACTTAACAAAATGAATCTCACGAGAAGGAACTAAAACAAATCGGTGACTGCAACGATCCACACAATCAGTCGCATGAGGAAACCACGGATGCAAGCGATGCCAAACAAATAACGCCCCCCCCCCCCCCACGTTGAAAGCCATCAAAGTAACGCTCCCAAAGAATGTAAAAGTGGAAAAGCTTCTTAACTTTGTCAATTCAATCCGTTAAAACTTGGACCTGTCATTTTTGACAGGTTTTTCAGCTAGTAAAGCCAGACTGTGGCTATTTGGATAGTGTCGTTGTAGTTCAGAGGTCACAATTGACATACAATTGGAAAACTCTTGTTCGACTCCCAGCCACCTTTTTGTCACATGAATTTTTTTCGGTGACCATACTCTGGCTTTAGCCGTAGTCCCTGGCTGCTACGATGAGTATATTTGCTTATGAACTCATAGTATTAAAGTGTGCGCGGCCTATCTTGAGTTCGCTGCAGAACGAACACAGATAATCGATTGTACGTTTTTGGTAGCAGAGTGCCTTGTTGATGATATCCAAAATGGTTACAAAAACAATGGCGGCCGTCGATTAAAGCCGCTCCCTCCAGGAAGACGAAGCCGCTCATAAAATACTTCCAGAACTCAAGATACGCCGCGCACACAATAATTTAATATCATTTAGAAGACTGGGTACGTCCGTTGACATGTGGCATCAGTCTAAAGTGGGTAAGGGGGAGGGTAGCACCTTTTCTTACAGTCTTTCCTACCGCCACCAATAAAACACAGCCCTTGTAATCCATCTTTATTTGAAGAGTCTTACGTAAGAAGTTCCTCACGGAACTCAATGCTACAAAACATCAAACATTTTGTTCCACCTATTTCCTACTCCAATATCAACTTCCCACTAAAAGCAATTATCTCTGGAAGGAAACGTATAACGTAGCTTGGAACCGGAACAACAGAATGTCAACAAAATGTACCGTAATATTAAAACGGCTGAAAGCTAATAGCCAGTATCTTGTATCCAGCATCGTGGATGTTTTTGCGTTTGTTTTGGAGAAGTCGAAGCACAACCGCCATGTAACACAGCATCGAGAGAAAGAAAAAAAAACAATAATATAGAAGTAGAAGAAGAAAAGACGGTAGATGAAGAAAACATTGACATTTGAAAATAACTTTATTTATAATCGTTAATCAGTTATAAACGTATCCACCAAAAACCAAAACTGATAAAAAAAAACAGTTCACATAAAAGAGTGAACCAGGCAAAAAATGTACCGTGCAACAAAACAAAATTTCAATGGCCACTCTTCAACAGCAAACAAAACAAAACAAAAAAAAAAGAAGCTGATCATGATGATCATGAGCGGATGAGAAAGAGGAATGAGAAGAAGATGATAATGAAGAAGATGATTATGATGGAGAGGAGAAAGACGAAAGAGGAGAAAAAAGTCGATGATGGTGAAGAGGACGAAAAAGAAGAAAGAGAATAAGATGACGATAGAGAAGATGATTATGATGGAGAGGAGAAAGACGAAAGAGGAGAAAAAAGATAATGATGATGAAGAAGAGGATGAGAAAGAAGAAAGAGAATAAGATGACGATAGAGAAGATGATTATGATGGAGAGGAGAAAGACGAAAGAGGAGAAAAAAGATGATGATGATGAAGAAGAGGATGTGAAAGAAGAAAGAGAAGAAGATGACGATAGAGAAGATGATTATGATCGAGAGGAGAAACACGAAAGAGGAGAAAAAAGATGATGATGATGAAGAAGAGGATGAGAAAAAAGAAAGAGAAGAAGATGATGATAGAGAAGATGATTATGATGGAGAGGAGAAAGACAAAAGAGAAAAAAAGATGATGAGAATGAGAAAGAAGGAAGAAGAAGAAAAAAACGATGATGAAAGAGAGCATGAGAAAGACGATAGAGAAGATGATTATGATGGATGGGGAAAAAGACGAAAGATAAGAAAAAAACGATAATGATGAAGAAGAGGATGAGAAAAAGAAAAAGAACGTGATGATGAAGAAGAAATTCAGAAAGAAGAAAGAGAAGAAGACCATAACGAAGAAAAAAATAAGAAAGACGAAAGAGTGGATGCCAATAAAGAAGAAGAGAATGAGAAAGACAAAAGAGAAGAAGAAGATGATGATGATGAGGATGAGAAAGATGTAAGAGAAGAACACGATGACGAATAACAGGATGAGAAAGACGAAAGAGAAGAAAATGGCGATGAGGAAGAAGAGAATGAGAAAGATGCAAAAGATGATGATGATGAAGAGGATAAGAAATACAGAAGATAAGACATGTGAAAAATACCTTTACTTACTTTAGTCTGTAGCAGAGTTACAGAAAAGGAAAAAAAGATCAAAATGGCTAGAAACTGAACTCAATTTCAGTGAAGAAGCAGAAGACAAAAAATACGATTTGGAAGAAGCAGAAGAAGACAAAAAAGAGGATTTGGAAGAAGCAGAAGAAGACAAAAAAGAGGATTTGGAAGAAGCAGAAGAAGACAAAAAACGAGGATTGGAAGAAGCAGAAGAAGACAAAAAAGATAATTGGAAGAAGCAGAAGAAGACAAAAAAGAGTGCAAAAGAAGTGTAGTTGCAGCATCAAGAGGTAAATAAAAACAGACGCATAAGACGGCGGAAAGAATCAAGAAGAAGGAGGAGAAAAACAAGAAGACGAAACAAGAAGAGGCAGGGAGAAGAAGACAAACAGAAAGAAGTAATTTTGAACTCGAATTCTTAGGCGCTCATTCCGGAAGGAACCCAATATCTACGAAGGGGATAGTCAATTATTTGCATTTCAGGGCGGGTACCCACGACCCGGGTCGGTTTAGAAACTTAAAATATTTATCATCCGTTGCTAAGGCATGACGCAAGAAAACTCGCATTAAAAAACAACAACAAAAAGAAAATAAGCAAGGGACTTTGGGAAAATGGATTATTAAATAACATGCGTGGGCGAGCAGAATGCTGTCCGTCACACAAGTCGAAAAAATGCTCCAATCCCCTCCCCACGTACAACTCCCCTCCCCCACAAATTCCTTTACCGCCGAAAATTGGTGAAATTTGACTGGGACAGGTGGAAGGGAGTTTGGCTAACGGTGTTGCTAAAGTTACAGCTCAAATCTGTTTCGTCCCGTCCCCCCTCCCGGCCCCCTAACCCCTGTGAGGAAGAGGGAGAGTTTAACAAGACGAGAGAAAAAAAAAACACACAGCAGAAATTCGTGATGGTGTTTACCAAGTTGACTCACCCATTATTACTCGTTTTTACCAAGTTGACCTTTACCTGACTTTTCCAATTTGCACGGTGGAAAAAAATCCCACCTTTTTCACAGTGCAGCATGCTAAAGTACTACTACCAGAGGCTATAATTTTAAACTCACAGTGCTAAAATATAAAGTCGACTGCCATTAAGTATTTCTCCAAGTATGGAATGCTTTGCTTCGTGATGTCGTCAATGCAGTCTTCCTTGATTCGTTTAAGGGCTCGTTTACGCGACGACATTTTTCTCGCTCACTAGCTTTTACTTGATCAATACTAAATCTGATGGCTCCTTCTCGCCTTTACCGGAGTATGTGGCTTTCGAGTTGTCTTGCGTATTAGTAACCATGGCAACGACGCAGACGCAAATCTTCTCCTCGTGCCTCGTGACGCAGCGTACGATGCTTGCAACATTTGAGCGTCGATTTATGACAACAAGAAAACAATTTTTACTGCAGTAAATGACGAAGGACTGTTTTTTGTATGCCGGCATTCGATGGTTTGTCTTCGATTCGATAGCCACGAAATGGACGCCATGTTGGATTTTGAATTCTTGCTGCGAGAAGCTATTTATTCTACCGACGTTTGATCATTGCTATAAGCTGTACTTTGAGGAAGAATAGCAAATTTTAGAAATAGCGTGAAATGACAACAATCTTGTACCAATGTTTACAATTACTGTAGCACTTTGTTCTTTTTGCGTGTTGTTATTTATAATACATACAATTTGTTATCTATTACCGCATTCATTTAGTAGCAACGGGAAACTAATCATAAATAAATAACGGTTGACTAGCAAACAGCTTTCGGCGAGCGCGAAGCTCTTTTGTGTAAACGTGCTCTAAGCCTGGAGTGCGATTAGTGTATCTTTCGCATTTGCTTATAAGATTCTAGGGTTACATTTTACGATGTTTAAGATTTTAGTATGGTATTTTCCGTTTTTGTTTTAAAGATTTTAGGATTACTTTTCATTCTTTCTGAAATTTTAGGATTTTTACTTTTTTAAGCCTTTAATTACTTCAGGAATTTTTTTAAGGGTCTAGGATTTTACATTTTTAAAGAATTCAATTAGTTTAGTATGTTTGTAAGTTAACTTTTAATTTTGGACCGCTCATAAGTGAATGCGCCCCTGTTCCTTCCATTCCTGGTTAAACGTGAGAATAAGTCTCTCTTATTCTTATTCCCATGTTTGGCCGTCGAGGTCTTCGCAAATCTTCAAAGCGTAAGTAATTCGATTTACACTTACACAGGTAGTTTCGATAGTATCGGACTGTGGGTTAGTTGGATTCGTGACTTACTTGAGGAGCTCGTCTCATAACTGATGGAATGATAGAGGATGGGAGATTTTTAGAATGTTGGGTGCTAAACTGGGAATGGGGGTTTTGGTC
Organism: Lithobius niger; assembly: GCA_023313725.1. Lineage (NCBI taxonomy): Eukaryota > Metazoa > Arthropoda > Chilopoda > Lithobiomorpha > Lithobiidae > Lithobius > Lithobius niger. The sequence continues at coordinate 7,281 of JAHWFP010072077.1, read as the reverse complement.
CAAAACCTAACGTTCAAAGCTTCCATAAACCTAAAGTTAAACAATGGTACCCAAACAATGGTTCGGTATTATAATACTGGATTAATTGCTCGCCTGAATTGCGGATTCGGGTCACAAAAAGGTTCAAGAGGAATGAACGTTTGGCTCGGTTAGGTGTTGGCTAAAAGCCAATAGTACAGAATTTATGTTAAAACGGTAATTAATGAAAAAATGCAAGTTTTAAAGGTCAGGATGCTGCTGATGCAAGCGCTGGGAAAGTCAGGGTTGAATTTAAGGTCGGACGAGGGTTAAGGGGGAAATGTTCTATAAAAACTTTGAATAAAAAACTGTTCTCTAAAAGAACTTTGTTAAATTTTAGAAAAAAAAGCGGAGCTCACCTTTCCACTCGCCTTGTCACGAATTATCACACTAGGAATGAATCACTGTTTTACGTTATGCAACCAAAAGTCTCTAAAGAACGACTACACAAATGTAAGTTATACCTTGGCATCAAATTTCACAATAACCTGCCTGTTAACATTAAAGAAATTAATAATCAGCACACGATTAAGAAACATCTGTTTGGGTGGTTGATTAACCTGGACAGAAATTGTCTAGAAAGTATGGTTAGCATTGTGAGCTGAACGTAATATTATCTTACTGCCAATTTTGATGTTTTGCAGCTTTTCTGTCTTTTATTTTATGATTATTATTTTGTTGGGGGGTCTGCAATTTATTACTTTAAGTATTGACTATTAGCCTATTACATGATTCAAAAATTCAAATTTATATTTTGACTATATTAACTATAAATTGACTATAAATTGTTTAATTTTGCTTTACTCGTGTTTTCTTTGAGATTGATTTATACATTTCACTCCTCTTTGTATTCTGCTTTTATCACCCTTTTCATAAATTTGTTGCGTATATATCGATGCACTTTTTTATTTTATTTCAATGTTGTTTTGTGGTTGTTCTTTTGGCTCCTAATCTTTGATTCTGTGAGCAAAAGTGCTAGTTCAATTATTTTTCTTTGTCTACTGCTCTCAAACCACACGCGAGCATTACCTCTTGTGGAATGAGTGTTTGCTTTTGTGCTTAATTTTGTAATATGTGTTGGATGAATAAACTTACTATTACTAAAAAGGCTTAAACGCATCCAAAAATGGCGATTGATGCGGGACTGGATTGGTTGGGTGGTTCAGGGGGGAAGTGTGAAGTTAAAAGCACAAATGCAAGCACGTGGGAACACAATTGATTGTTCACGTGATATCAAACACAGCCGGATTTCACTGTTTAAAACAAGGGATTGTAATCAAACGCAATGTCTTGTCTTGAGTGCGGTAATCATTGTTGGGATCTGAGATAGAGAGTCAGTGGTGCATATGGAGGATCGGCAAATGTAAACAAATTCTCACCCGTTTTGAAGCTCTCAGTCCACTTATAACAATATAGCACGACGGGATAGCAACAATGAACGAGAACGAGGAGTGCTGGGATCCACGGTTGAGGGCTGGGATCCTGGATACCTTTGAAACCAAACACCGACGTCCAACTGCTGAGCCGCATAGGTTAGGTTTGGCATAGCGGTAGGACCTCGGTCTTTGGTTTCAAATGTCCTAGGTTCAATTCCCCGCTCCGGCAGTCTGACATTTAAGTCCAAAGGGCAACGTAAATAGGTTTGCTTCCGTATTTGTGTGTCACCTTTTTTTTTTTACATCATCACCTGAATTACAAAGTATTGTTTTCCCATCGGTCGTGGGATTCGATCTGGCGGTCACTTAACCACTCGGCTGTCCTTGCTCGCGTTGTTTGAGGTCCCCGAGGGCCCCTCACAAGGTTGGCGGTGCATGTTGTGAATTAGCCATTTTTCATTCTACTCAGTTTGTTCATGCGAAAGTGGTACGATGAGCCAACCTTCGTGAATGTGAGAAGGATGGTTTCCCGACAAATGCTATTATTACTCAGTGTTGAGCTTCTTTTGAATTTAATGAAAAATTAAAATCCTCCCTACCTTCGTCTTTCACCAAGAGTTAAAAGGTAAACTCCTACATTTCAGTTGCCCGTTAGTGAGTCCTGGGGCCATCAAACTAAAAAAAAGACAAAAATGGACACAAAACTGAATTAAAATTTGATACCGAATGAAGATTTTACACTACTGAACATTTAACGACAGTCAGTCAAAAATCGAATAAAGCCATTTGCGACGCCAGAATAGTTAAGCCTGACTGGCGGGCCGAGGACGGGCGTTATTCTGAATTGGCTGGTAAGATGAGTGAAACAGAACTTTACAAAGATTATTGCAAAATTGATTCAGAATTATTGCAGAATTGTTGAACGCGTGGTTTGCAACACTGGTGAGGCATGGAAGCGCATGTGTGTATGTACATGTTCGACCAAATTATGTTTCTTCGAATTATTGCATACACTGGCTAGCAAGCGCTGATTTTCGTTCGCTTCGATCACTCAATCAGAGCACCCCAGTGACTCAAATCTCCCTCCCCCCCCCCTCCTCCTCTCCGCTAATGATTCCCTCTTTCTAATGATAACTTCCATTATATTCTTCCATGTTCATGTTCATGTTCATTCCTACGGAAATATCAGCGCATGATGCGACTCAAATTCCCCCCCCCCCCGCCTCTCTTCCCGGCTAACGATCCCTACTTTCTAATGACCACTTCCTTTATATACTCTACCAGTCATGTTCGTCTTCATGCTAGCGAAAATGAATAAGGCTCTAGGTGGGCTCGAAGCTCTTCGAGAAGCATGCTGTCCTGAAAAGCTTTACCGCAATGCAATCCTCCAACCAGACGAGCGTGTCCGTGAGCCGTAGTGTAATTATATATATCCTCGGCTAATGCATATGACTGGTTAAAGGAACACTAAACTCTCCACCAACTAATTTTTTTATCGTTAGTTTAGATACAGGAATCAGTGGTAGGAACAAAAAAAAAAGTCTTGTTTAACCGGAGTTTAGCAAAAAAAATCGACCGTGAGGGATGGCAGTTTTTGTTTTTATTTTTATATTTTGTTTCGCGCCAACTGTCGGTAACGAAACAAAGAGTATGGTGTACAAATAACGTCAAACTGTACAACCTCAAAATGGTTTTGCTGTTGTGCTTTGCAAAATATTGTAATTAACTTTATGCCATAGAACTTCTTCGCTAAATCGCACGATGGAAAATATATTCACTGATCTCTACATTCGTCATCTGGACGATGACATCATCATCATCGCACAAAGCGGTGTCACGGCCAAAGTTTTGTGAGCGAATGAGCCCCAGAAGCAGAACTTTCTGCCACTGTCTGCGACACCAATTGTACGGAAAAAATCGTCAGCAGCTAATCTGTTTTTAATCGTTCGGTTAACTTTAACTTTAACTTTAATGAATAAAATCCAAGCGCCCAAAGGGCATTACAGGATTTACGGTTGCAATTCAAAGAATGAAAGCAGTTACACAAAGAAAAAAAAGGAAAATACATACAGACATATAAATTCATAGCGTGTCAAGTACATAAATCAATATAAGCAAAATAAGTTACAAAACACAATTTAGACCAAACCAAATTGAACATGTGCATGCAGGATCAATGGCAGGAAAAAATAAATAAATAAATAAATAGAATAAATAATAATAATAATAATGCTTTATTTAAGTACAAGTATATTTACAAGTACCGGCACGAAGTCTTACTAGACTTGTGTGTGCTAGCGATTAATAATCAATACATCTATACACATTTCAATATGTTTTTAACGCTAATTAGTCTATACTGTAATTTCATCACATTTCAATTATTCGCCATACGTAATTTTTTTTAGGTATTTAC
>JAHWFP010072075.1:18313-42051 GCA_023313725.1 Lithobius niger | reverse complement strand
GGCGTTATATGGGATTCCGCAGGGAGGAAGGTGCTGGCACGAACATACGAGGAGTGCACTCGTTGCTTGTGGGATGTCACAGAGTAAGATTGACCCCTGTCTCTTCATCTGGCAGAAGAACGATGGGCATTGGCTGCTTTTAACAGCTCATGTGGACGATTACTGCTTGCTTGGTCCTGATGCTATGATTGATGAGATCGTAGTTAGAATCAACGTGCATTATACGCTCGTAGAGACAAGTAATAGCCTGTACTTAGGCCTACTGTTTGAACAACGAGAAGAAGGTCTCTACATATCCCAGCTCAGGTATATTGAGAAGCTCGTGGATAGATATGGAGTACAGGACATGAAAGACACGTTTGTACCTGCAGACCCGTATCAAAAAATGGACGAATGTAATGATTCTCCGATCTGTGACAAATCATATTATCAATCAGTCATTGGCTCCCTGATGTATTTGGTTTCAGGGACACGTCCCGACATTAGCTTCGCAGTTACAAACCTGGCTCGTTTTTCACAGGAACCTCGTGATATGCACCTCCATGCAGCGAAGAAGGTTTTGAAATATGTCCAGCTTACAAAACACTTGAAACTATTTTTCCCCAAACTTGCGGTTTGCTCGGAACAGGTTGAGGGCTATAGTGATGCCTCTTGGCATGTGACGTATGATGGTCGGGGTTTTTCTGGTCACGTGGTCAAAGCGTTTGGCAGTCTGATTATATGGAAGACCAGTAAGCAGAAAGTGGTTGCTTTGAGTTCCGCAGAGGCAGAAATCATTGCAATGGTGGAATGTATCAGAGATATACTGTGGGTGAGGAGTCTCGTCGATGAACTGTGTACCCCCATGAAGAACTCAGCAGCTGTGGTTTGGACCGATAGCCAGTCAGCTATAGATTTGGTAAATAATCTGATATGTACCGCCCGGTCCAAACACTATGCTAGGAAAGTATGGTTTGTAAGGGATTGTGTCCAGAAAGGGTTAGTTGAACTGAAATTTAAGGGCTCGAAACATTTGTTGGCTGATGTACTTACCAAAGACTCGGTACGCAATCGTATTGAAATGTTTAGAGAAGACCTGTCTCTTAAGGTTCAGATTAGTGAACTGGACGTTTGAGCGATGTGCTTATTATGGGTTTTTATACTAAGTGTGTGCATAAAATTGATATTGTTTTTTCCCCAAGTGTATATTCTTTTTTTTCTATGCTTGTTCTTTGCTTATTCACTTTTAGTGTTGAAAACGATTGTGTACTAATTCTGTTTTATTATGACTAACCTTTAATACTTTTTAGTATGGCTAGTCCGGCCACCCTTAAGGACTTTGAAAAACAACTAATCGTGTGTGAGAGAGAAATATTAATCATAGTCTTAGGAGCTAACACTTGAGTTTTTATTCATGTTTTCTTAAGTGATTATCGAATATCTTGATGTCAATTATGCTTGAAACACTGTTATTTTTGTCGATTTGAGGTCCGTAGTTCGGTTCGGTACCAAGCTCTGACTACCATCACAACCGCTGGCGCTTTACCGTTTCTTGTTTCTTTTATTTTGAGGGGGTGTGACGCGATGTACGGCGTCCAGGGTGAAAATATAAGAAACTTAGATCTTTTATTCACTTATTTTCCCTGGCCGATGGTTGCGACTTGTGGTGAGTTCCTTGGTGTGAATCTCTATAGTGGTATTGTAGGAACGTATTACCTTGTCTGGGGCTTATTATTTTGGTCATAGTGATGGTCACTATTTGCGTGCTATTCTAGTGTGTTTCTGTCTTAATTTTTGTTTTACATGTAACCATTGGTAACCGTTTGTTCTTTTCCCTTTTTCTATTCTTCTTCTCTCATGCGTGTTGGGGTTTGGACGTCGAGTCAAATCAGGTCTGCGAACCCGAATGTGATTCAGTAAAAGTATTTGAGACTGTTCGTCTGCGACGACAGCTGTGGGCTGAATTTGGTTATTTTTATTTAATTTCTTGCCGCCTGTAGAAAAAACTCCGTCGACGGACTTTTTGAATGTTTTGTCTTCACTTCACGTCAGACTTTGTAAGTAAACTCATTTTGTTTGTTGTGTCCGACCATAGCCGTGGATAATCATCCCAAATTATGAAATGTATATTTGCGTCAGACTTTTCCCCATCATGAACCACAAAAACTTGTAAATTTGTGTTGACACTTGGTCATAACATTCGAATTCCCAACCGTGTGATGAAAATAAACCTGAATGAGAGAGCGTTTAAACACCTAGTAAAGTTTTCCTTACAGTAAACACCTTATGGTTCCAAGATCACTCCCACACGGCCTCAAATCAAAGCCGACGGTGTTAATTTCACAAGTTTTGCCCCAATTTAACGCCGTCGCTTTGTTAGTATTCGTTAGTGCTGTTATGTACCTAGTGAATAAGGGACGAAAAGAAAGGAATTAAAGTGTAAATAATACTCTATTTTTCTACCAGAAAGGAGATAGATATTTACAGCTCTAGGCAATGGTAACGAATTGTATATTGAAAGTGTCTCACTTATGTGTATATTTATTTACAATTGTATAAATCTGCATTCCTTTTATTCTGTTGTCCTGAGTTTCATTTAACAAAAAAAAAATACTAGGTAACACCTCTCCCTGTGCAGAGTGGTACAGGAAGCAGGGTTGCACTATGATAGGGACAATTTAGCTGGAGAAATGCAAGTAGAAAACCCAGGATCTGTGACATGCCACTAACGATGAGCACGATGCACCACAGGGCCCGTCTCAGATCATTTTGTTGTTGTTTGTTTTTTTAGGGAACACGAACCCAAACTGGCACGAAGTGCTCCCTAAAAAAACAAACAAACAACAGCAACAACTCAGTATAACAACAAAATGGTCCCATATCATCGTCGTGGGGCAGATAACCCAGTTTGGGTTCGTGCTCCCTAAAAAAACAAACAACAACAACTCGGTATAACAACAAAATGGTCCTATCTCATCTGCCACACGATGATGCGATGGGACCATTTTGTTGTTGTTGTTTGTTTGTTTGTTTGTTTGTTTTTTTAGGGAGCACAAGCCCAAACCAAGTTGTCTGCCCCACGACGATGAGAGGGACGGAGTTATCTGCTTCAATAATATAACAATGAACATATTTTGCTTTCAACATTGAACACGAAGACGACGTTAGTACGACAACAGCAGCACGAATGAAAAATTATTGTTTTTCTCATTACTAAATAACGCGAGTAATCGACACACGTAATCAGACTAATGAAAACCTACTAATACTCCCCCCCCCTCCCTCAAAACGTAGGGATCTTAAATTGGATTCGGTTTTTTATCTCGTAGCTTCAACGGAAAAAAGGATCGTATTAGTTTGGATCAAAAGATGTGATATCTCGCCAAAACGAAACTTGTCATGGATTCCTGCCATGCTCTTCAGCCGTTTGAAGTCGTGATATCAAACGCCAAGCTCTTTCGCCAAGTTCATCCCGCCGACTACGAAAAAAAAAGATATCCGTCAATGTTTGTGTGCCTAATTGCTTTTTGGAAACATGCCAACCCAAGCCATTTCAATCTAATAATAGTAATATTAATTAAAAAAACCTAGCCTATTTGAGCAGATATAAAAAAGTCCGATGAGGAAAAAAGTTTGTCGAAAAATGTTTACTGTAAAAACGTATGGGAATGTACTGGAATGAAGTGTGCAGGGATGAAAAAATTTATTTTCGTTATTTTTGTTTTGTTTTGTTATGTTATTATTGTGATAGGTTGATTAGGGCAGTTACCGTGGCTCGTGTTTCACCACGCATGGTGTAGTTTCCCAAGAAACGACTTTTTGCAGTGAGTTTTTTTTTTTCATCTAGATCATTTTTCCACATTAGTTTTATTTACAAGCTTTTCCAGTTTTACCTCGATTTTTTTATACGCTGATAGGTTTTTCCTAAATTCCTAGTTTATAGTCACTGTGAACTATGGATGCTGTATTACGAATGCAACCGAAAATCCTACACTACATGAGGAAATTCGAGTCAGGTTAAGTCAACTGGCTTAACCTAACCTAAACTGTATCAACAACAACACGAAAAAAAATACGACAAAATAATTTGGCTTCTTTCTGCAGCTTTTCCCGTGGCTTTTTTTTTTTATCCTTCAGCTGTGTTTAGGCTTCTTTCCTGTATTTTTTTTCCATGCATGACGCAGCCTAGGCATAGCGTATGTAACTTGAATGCACGCGAGACACTTAATCCATTTGTGGTAAAGATGGCTGGCCGTTCTATTTTTCTCACATTATTAAAAAAATCATTTAACTGGTTAATAAATTTTAGAAATCATCCGCAATCCTAATAGTTTTTTTTTAATATTTCCTGAGAAGGAATTTCGTTATAGTGGCGTTGCAACAAACTCCTTGTTAACAGTCGAAGTAGAGTGGTTGGAAGAGTCAAGCCAGCTTCTCGACTTCTCTTTACAAAACTGAGAGCAGTGAGTCAAACTGTGCCGCAGGCAACGTGGAGAAGGTCACGTGACATTCTTAGAGCAGCGCGACAATAGGATTAATCTTTATGAATGGCTCATACCCCACTTTCCTCTATCCTCAACCCTCACTGCATTGCAGGAAAGCCTGCCTTTATGGCTCGCATGTGTCGTGTCCAACAAAGTTGAATATGAACAAAAATTCTCAACCGAATTCCACTCGTGCTGTGGTCGGACTTTCGTACCTGCACATTTGAAATTTTAAAGACTGACGAGAAATAATGGAGAGGAATGTCGCCGGGAATAGTGGGAGGGGAATGTGAAAGCTTGATAAGAACTATTATGCTAATGACTAGAATAAAACCTCTCGTGAACCCCGAGCTTAAAATTCAACCTGGACGTTTATTTTACTTTTGAACATATTATACATAAAAGTTCCTCTCGGCTCAATCAATGTGACTGAAGCAGGCATAAAAGTTACAAATAAAATGTACACTAAAATAGATAAAACTGTAGCTCATTACAATTTACAGAACTTGCCTGAATTATTCGACGGGTTACGGCAGTCACGGTGAGAACAATTTCACAACACAGATTCAACACATTTTGCACAAACTGGAAACGTTCGCCCTCACATGAGTCCTTCAGGGTTGTAAAAAGAGCCTCGGTCAGTCTTTGAACACCGCATGAGGAATTGACAAATGAGAGCGTCCACACGCCCGTCTTCTCAGCACAGTCCACAAGACCCGTCTGTTCCGTGAACAGCGTACTCTGTCGCGTACGCAACCTTCCGGCCACGTCGTGCAAAACGTCTTACGACATCAGTCATGTGACGTAAAATCCGATCCAGGTGAACATAGTTAAAATAAAACAGGAATTAGGAAACAAATTACAATTTACAATGAAACCTAAAATACCTTACAAATCATAACATGGATAAGTCAAATTAATGTACAAATAAAAGGAAAGCATCTCGAGACGAAAGAGTCACCTCACCCTGAACGTCCCAAGTGACGTCACGCATCGTGACAGAACCTCCCCCTCCCGGAAAAGGGGCGCTCCCGCGCACCGGAAGTTGAAGCAATATCCCAGGAGAAAGAATTCTAGCACCGTGCGGTCAAATTGAAGTTTATGGAGGTCTGGTACCGCCATTTCCAGGAAAGAATCAAAAGTTCAAGATTACAGTCCAAAAATACACTAAATCAAGTTGGGGGTGCGAATTCCCGAAGACAAGTAGGTAGACACCATCACACACAACACCCTTCAAAGCTAAAAGTTTCCAGAACCAAAACCAAGCTTTTCCAAAGACTTGTGAAAGGTGGGTAGACAAAACACCAAGTTAAACTGGTGCGAATTACTGATTTCTGCAAAAGTTACATGTAATAACTGTTTCCCCGAAAGCCGAAACTTAAATTATCTGTGATAGTTAAAAGTTTAACCTACATGACGAAAGATGCAACATAATTAAGAATACAAAGATCATGAAACACTTATTCTAAGCTTAAGAGTGCATAAATATATTCAGAAAACCACAACAAAAATAAATACGAGAAGTTCTTAAGTGATGTAAGCCTTTAACTGAGAAATGTGATGGGTCCCTTGAAGATCTTTCCCATTCGTAACATTCCTTAGACGATACGTATGTGGACTTAGTACCTTGCTAATTTCGAAAGGACCATCCCATCGTGGCGCGAGCTTGGAAGCGAAACTGTTTATATTACTGCTTAGAAAGTGAGTCTTCTTAAGTACGAGAGCTCCCTCTTCAAAACTAACATCAACTCGGTTCTCATCAATACGAGCCTTGATAGTTTCGGCTTGCTCGTGAAGCTGTTTGTGAGCAAACTTGATTGCCTCACGAAGATTCTTCGAAAGTGTCACAGCCCAATCGGATGGTTTGTTCTTCTTAGTCGTTGTTGCCGGAAAAGTAATATCAGTGGGTAACAAAATTTCTCTTCCAAGAGTTAAATAGCTGGATGAGAAGCCAGTAGCACCTGAAACTGTAGCACGGATGGACATTGCGATCATTGGTAAATTCAGATCCCACTTCTTATGATTACCAGACAAGCGTTTCTTCACCATGTCCTTAACGGTCCCAGTTAAACGTTCTGCTCTGTTGCCCTGTGGACGGTAGAACGACAGAAAACGCTGCTTGATATGTAGGAGTTTACACACTTCAGAAAGTATTTTCGATGAGAAATTTTTCCCATTATCGGAGATTATCGTGGAAGGCACACCAAATCTTGTGAACACATCGTATACCAGTTAGCGATTGTTGGTGCAGTGCTGTTTGTCATCGGGAAAAGTTCTGGCCATTTCGAGATATTATCAATGACAATAAGCATAAAGCGATTCCCTCTCGAGCTACGTGGATAAGGACCTGCGACATCAATCGAGATACAGGAACCGGGTGTCATGACATCATCCGCAATCTTGGTGAGACCCTTCTGCTGACCGAAGTCCCTCTTGTGATACTGGCACGTTTTGCATCGTTTGATATAATTGGCAACTTGTTTCGTCATCCCACGCCAGGTGTAGTTTCTCTGCAGAATTTCTACTGTTCTAGCCATTCCAACATGACCAGTGATGATGTCTTCATGTGTGGCAGCAATAATTCTGGCACGCTCTTATTTTGGCACAAGAGTAACGAAGTGAGCATTCCCAAGTCTATCCATAAAATTCTTTCCAATGAGTCCTTCCTTTAAGATGGAGTTTAAAGCTGTTCTTCTTGCTCTCCTACCGTGTTTGTCATTTGGAAATGGATCGCCATTCTCTAAAAAACTCCTCACCAGTAAAAGTTCAGGATCACGAAGCTGAGCTTCGAGTAGGATGACGTTATCATTACTGACGTTCGTTAATTCCACATTATTCACTGGCAAAGGATTCCTTGATAAGTAATCAGCAACATTGTTCTGTTTTCCAGGGGCATACACAATTTTGAAGCGGAAACGCTGTAAACGCAGCATCCATCTTGTTAAACGACCGGTAGCATCCTTGGCGTTTTGTAATCACTGAAGACTGGTGATCGGAGACGACGACAAATTCTGAACCTTCAAGGTAAATACTTAAAGTGTTCTATTGACCAAATAATGGCGAGACACTCAAGTTCTGGGATTGAATAAGAGACTTCGTGTGTACGCAAAGTCCTACTCGCATACTGGATAACCACAGGTTTACCATCACTCTCCTGCATGAGACAACAGCCAATCGCAATAGCCAACAGCCTTCGGTGTGAAAGGCCTCTCAAAGTCTGGCTGAACGGGAATAGGGGCACTAGTTAAGTGTTGTTTGATTTTGCAGAAAGCAGCTTCACGCTCATTAGTCCAAATCCATGGTCCATTGTCTTTCAAAAGTTGGTAAAGACAGCAACTTAACGAGGCATACGATTCGATGTAACAACGAAACCAAGATGCAAGTCCTAAAAATTGACGCAGTTTTTTCTTCGTCTTGGGAGACTCAGCATTGGCAACCACTTCAATCTTGGCTGGATCAGGTCTCACTCCATCTTCAGAGATCTTGTAACCCAGCAATCTAGTTGTTGGTTTACGAAGTTGAATCTTGTTTACGTTTAAAGTTAAGTTCGCTTGATCCAGACGAGACAGAATAAACTCCAACTTAGCTAGGTGACTAGTCCAGATGTCGGAGCCGCAGCCTACATCGTCCTGGTAGCCCCATAATCCCTCCATAGGTGAAGGTGGATCTCTCAATAGAAGGTCAATTAAGCGTTGGAAGAATCTCGCAGCATTCCGAAGTCCAAAATGCATAGTCTTCTGTGAGAATTGTCCTCCCGGAACACAAAAAGCGGCAACTTTACTGGATTCTTCAGTTAATGGGATTTGATGGTATGCACTCTTTAAGTCAAAGGTGGTGATGTATTTTGACTTCCCAACAGTTGATATGATGTCATCAATAAGTGGAAGGCTGTAACTGTCTTCCTTCGCTACAGAATTTAAGAAACGATAATCATGTATAAGTCTAAAAGACTCATCAGATTTCTCCTTAAGAAAGGCCGCTGAGAAATGAGCAGTTTCGGTTTCAGTAATTAAACCATCTAACATTTTCTTAATAATCTCATTCATTACCTTTTTGTGCTTAGGATTGAGTGGGTAAGGTTTTGCTTTATGTAAGAAAGGCTTATCTAGTTCAATGTGCATCTTAACCAAATTACAATGACCCAACTCATCTCTAAAGACATTCCTATATTTCAAAAACAAGTTATGTACATCAGATTTCTCCTCATCAGTAAGATCAGCCTCAGAAAGAATCTTATCCCAAGGATACACATTATCAATGAAATTAATAGAATTAACCTTAGAACAAATGGAAATCTTAAAAATTGTTGACCTTCCGTCCAATACCAAGAACGATCCTGAATATCCAGCACAACTCCCAATTTTTCAAACAAGTCACTGCCTAAGATGATATTATAGGGCAAAGTACTACAAATAATGCATGGGTGTTCAATACTTTTTCCTTTAATTTTTAGATTAGCCTTAAACCAACCCGTAGTCTTTAACAGAGAAAATCTGCATTTACCAGGTTAATTAAAGTTTCGAATTCTTTCCTACTTCCCTTAATCCTTTCCCATAATTTACATGTTATCAAGGTAAATGGAGAGCCACTATCCCAAATTCCTACAACATTGGTGTTATCAATTTCCAAGTCAATAATGGGACGAATACCCGATAACAATTCATGAATAAAGTTCACACTTACATCAGGAGCAAATGTACATTTCCCAACTGTTGCTTCCCCAGGTTGGGTAAGACTAGTTTTCCGACTGAGAAAAACTCGATTTCCTAGCTCCACTCTGATTACTCCCAGACTGTTGGGGGGAGGAGGAATAGGTTTGGAAGCAGTACACTGGTTAGCATAATGTCCTATCTCTTGACATCTCCTGCATCTTACGGTTCTTTTCTTAACTCCCATGACCTTGATCAGAACTACCAGCTACTTGGTTTTGAGTTTGAAGCTCTGATTGTGACTTAGTTACATTACTTTGATTTGCTGTTTGATACTCACGACGTATACGTGATGATTCATAATTGGCTTTGTCCATATGCCTTAGTATACAATCTGAATCAGCTTTTAAATGGTGAATAGAAGCATAAGCCTTACTACAAATCATAGCTGTAATTCTTGGTACCATGTTACTTTTTGCAATTCTAATTAATTCCCTTTCTTCAATTCGTAATACAAGTTGAGGATTCCAAGTTACAAGATCATGAATAAATTCTGATGGCAATTCATTGTGTTTCATTCTCCTGTTATAAATACGGTCCTTAATTTCTTCTTGAAGAGAAGAACACATAAAACGATCAACAAATTGAGATTCAAATTCGTTCCAATCAACAGCATTACAGGTAAATTGTAGCCAGTCCAAAGCTTCTCCCGTCATATAGTTAGGAACCCAGTTTGAGATGAAGTCTTCATCAGAAATTCGCCTCCCCAACATGAGAGAACGTAATTTGTATAAAAATTCAGTAGGGGTTGGGCTCTCTTTTATACCGTCATATATCGAAATGCTTACCTTTGGAGGAAGTTGATTGTCCCGCATTTGCCTGTTGGTTAGCAATCAGGTGGTTGTAGCGAGCTCTTGACATTGTCACTCTAGTTTGAGTCAGAACAACATCATCAACGACATTACTTCCATTCCATGACTGAGTATTATCTGACGAACTCATGATGAACATGCAACAAAATCAAGTTTCAAAATTAGAAATGACACACCAGAATACAATCAAAAACTACAAAGTGATTGGGTTACACAGTTGGTAAGAAATAGGGCCGAAATATTAATAGCTAACAATTTCCCTGATGGGGTTTTCCTAATGACGAGTCGATTTAAGGTGCTCACCAGGTTCGTTGCGCACAAAAGGAATTTCTAATAGAAGGAGTAATACATGGAACTAGTTTCCAAAAAAAATATTTCCAACTCTTTCACCACAATCAAAGTTACTTCAATAAAATACACCAAATTCCGTACATTTACAACCAGGTAACATGCAAAACACGGAAAAGAACTACAAGTGGAGGGAATAAAAAATAATGAGTGGGGCAGAGGGGGAATATCAATAAAACAAGAATTGCAATTTATGGAGGGGGGGAATTCAGGAATGGTTTATATCAGTTGAATTTAAGTTAGGGTTGAATCGGAAAGGGGAAAAACTATTCAATATGGGAAATGGTGAGTGGGGGGGGGGGGCTGCAGTAAAACAAGACAGTACTACAGAGGGGGGAGTTTAGGATTGTTTTAAAATTAAGGAATTTAAGTAAGGGTTGAATAGGAAAGGAAAAAACTCCGGATCTAAACTGGGAAAGGAAGAGGAAAAAAAAAAGCCACAAGTAATTACACAATCCACAAATTAATTAATCCTAAAAAAAAAAACTTTTCCTGTTTAAATAACACAATTTAAAAGAACTGAATTATTCAGTTACTATACTACTACATTTCCTTAAAATCCCGGCGAACGTACATGGGCAGCTCAAAAGAAAAAAAAAATGACAAGTTCGTTATAACGAGGTTGCGGAATTCTTCCGTAATTCTATACTCTCTAAAGCATTGCTAGACACGAACCTCATAAAATTCTTATCAGAAGCATACATATGATTCCTGAGACTCAACTGTTTGCCACATAAGGAAAATTAGGAGTTAATTTCGGAACATGAACACACTTACACATCTGTTGCCTTCGTACAAGTAAAAAAAAACCAAAACCACCTTTGCGATAAAACAATCAGTACAGATTCTCCTAAAAATTTAGGGCTTCGAACAATAAAAAAAATCTAAGAATTCACATACGCAATTATATAATTTAAAACAGTGAGTACGTACTTCACTAATAAAATAATAACCAGGTTTCTCAAACGTGATTACAATATCCGGGTTTCCAACCCACAAGCAGACGAGTTCATTAGCACACCAAAAAAAAAAATGGAGTTTACCAAATCTTTCTGAAGTAATCTACACTTGCCACAAAATGAGAGGTCACGGGTTGTTGAAATAATAGGACAGGCCTCCACGTGTGGTTGGACTTTCGTACCGGCACATTTGAAATTTTAAAGACTGACGGGAAATAATGGAGAGGAATGTCGCCAGGAATAGGGGGAGGGGAATGTGAAAGCTTGATAAGAACTATTATGCTAATGACTAGAATAAAACCTCTCGTGAACCCCGAGCTTAAAATTCAACCTGGACATGTATTTTAGTTTTGAACATATTATACATAAAAGTTCCTCTCGGCTCAATTAATGTGACTGAAGCAGGCATAAAAGTTACAAATAAAATGTACACTAATATTGATAAAACTGTAGCTCATTACAATTTACAGAACTTGCCTGAATTATTCGACGGGTTACAGCAGTCACGGTGAGAACAATTTCACAACACAGATTCAACGCATTTTGCACAAACTGGAAACGTTCGCCCTCACATGAGTCCTTCAGGGTTGTAAAAAGAGCCTCGGCACAGTCTTCTCAGCACAGTCCACAAGACCCGTCTGTTCCGTGAACAGCGTACTCTGTCGCGTACGCAAACGTCCGGCCACGTCGTGCAAAACGTCTTGCGACATCAGTCATGTGACGTAAAATCCAATCCAGGTGAACATAGTTAAAATAAAACAGGAATTAGGAAACAAATTGCAATTTACAATGAAACTTAAAATACCTTACAAATCATAACATGGATAAGTCAAATTAATGTACAAATAAAAGGAAAGCATCTCGAGACGAACAAGCCGCCTCACCCCGAATGTCCCAAGTGACGTCACGCATCGTGACAGTGCTTGTATTAAATGTATAATTTGGGTGTTGTAGGACTCAACTCCTTTCCAACAAATTTCTCTCGACCTTTGGTCTCAGGAAATTAAAACTGGAAAGGAGTTTCATGCTAAAACACCCACATTGTTGATTTAATACAAACGCTCGTGGTATTATAACTGAGAATTTTCGTTATCTTTCCGCAAAACGAGGACCACGATCGAATTTCACTGAAAAGACCCCGGCTAATCGAGAGCGAAACCGAATTACACTGAGAATATCCCGTTTGCTATCATGGTGGAAGTTACAGGAGCGGGGTATAATCGACCTAGGGTGGTATAATCACCCGATTATACCCCCGTTCCTTTTCGTTGTGTGCATGCGCAACTTACCGAGCTAAGCTTAAAACAGACGCCAGATGCTAGTTAATGATTGCGGCTTTTGACTCGCATATAAACCAGCTAGAAAACGCGACGTATTCATCACGATTTTCGTGTTTTAACATCACACTCTATAATTTTTTAGGCTAGTATATTACACTGTTTTTTCGGCGATCTATTGGCATAAATAGTTTTAATTTTTACAGTATTAGAATTTTACCTATCCCATGGTAATTATTAGCAAATGATTAAAAATTAGTACAGGAACACACACAGCGCCATCTCTCGGCGGATTTCAGCAATGCGAGGTTAATGCGGCGTATTTGAAGGGCGAAAGTCGCTAATGCAGCATTGTCTATCACTTCTCGTTGGAGACAAATAATTTTATGAACTGATAAACTGATAAGCTAATAAAACGTAGCATTACGTTATAAATATTAATAATAACACAAAGAATGTTTAGTCCTTTTGTTATTATTTATTTTGAATTGGGATATACTCCAATAAAACAACCCTCTAACTTTTGTGGATAATACGGCTAAAAATGTTTTCGCACTCAGCCTGTAACCAGACTAAAACTAACGAATGCTAATTAATTTGAAATTATACCCATCGCGCTACGCGCTCGGGATATAAATGCAAAATAATCAGCATTCGTTAGTTTTAATGTCAGGTTACAGAATTCGTGTGAAAACAGTAGCCGTATTATCAACAAAAGCTCTAGGGCTATTACTACTGAGTATATCCTGCTTGCTATCATGGTAGAAGGTGGAGGAGCGGGGTATAATCGACCTAGTGTGGTATAATTACCCGATTATACACTGGGGTATAATTGGGTCAGCCCCGTCTCATCCCGGCCGTATGCATAAACGCGTGTCATTGGCTGGTCGCACACCATGGCCGCCAAACTAGTTTCGCATGCTTATCGACGTATTGTACCTGGATGGTTCGCCGTCGTCTGGCTATTCAGCGAAATAACGGCACTTATGGCACTTTTCAATCATGATTACGACCCGTCTGACCACATAAATGTGTTGAAAATACTGTTTGTGAAAAGTGTGGTGTCTTACCTCGCCCCTGGCTGGCGCCATCAGCCAGGCAAAATCGTTGCATGCTTGTCATCAACTGGCACGTTGGTCAGCTGATCTATTGTTAATAAATACGATTGCAACTGACAAACCAAAGTCAGTCATACAGTATTCCTTGCCAGGAGTCGATCTTTCCTTCGTAGTATTAAGCTTACTCGGCATTCACTTCATAATGGCGACGAGGATGGGATCAGGAATGAAGCAAACCTACAACCGACAAAATGAAGTTAAGTAAACCGATTTTTTTTTGGAAAGGCAGAATCAAAATTTTGTACGAACGGACTTACCTTAACCGCATGTACTTTTCTCACTTCATCGGTAGTTTTCTGGGGCAGCAGGATAGACTGGTGATAGTCCGGGGAAAGGCGTGGATGCAGCGTGTGTCGGCAAAAGTCTCAGAATTTAATTGGGAAGCCATCGTTGTTTACAGCGGTGAAAGTGGGCGTGGCGCGAGGGAATCTAGTCAGCGTCGTCGCGGTCCAATACGCACAGCTGTGTTCAAGGTCAAACGAAGCCAATTCGAACGAAGCAATACATTCGTAACGCAAATTCAGCGGTGAGTAGATTAAGAAAAAAAAAATTACTTCAAAAATTACCGGGAATTTATCCATGTTCGTGAAAGCATTCGGGTTTGTACTAGTGAGTTTAATTTTGTGCTACATGTCCACATTTATGCAATTTGAAGCCTATAATAGTAAAGATGATTGGTCTCAATATATTGAAAGATTAAATAACTATTTTATGGCGCATGATGTCGACGCTACAAAATATGTACTGATGCTTTTGTCCTTGTTGAGCGCCGCTCATTATAAATGAATTAAGAGTTTATGCAGTCCGGCACTCCCTAGCACTAAACGTATGTGGATTTATGTAAGCTAATGAAAGAAAGCCTTGACCCTACTCCCAATAAGATTGTGAAGCGCTATTGATTTTGGAAACGGGATCAAGGGGAGTCCGAAAGTATTCAAGAATATATTTCTGAATTAAAAAACTTGTCAGAGCATTGTAATTTTGGCACATATTTAGATATGTTAAGAGATAAATTCACCGTTGGCATTCAAGATAAGGCCACAATACGTAAGCTTTTTGGGGAAGCTGATTTAACTTGGGCAAAGGCCAAAGAGCTTGCTATAAGCATGGAAGCTGTGCAGAGAAGTGTTTCAGAAATGGGTAAGGAGAAGGTGTATAAAATTAAATTTAAAGGAACATTTCAGCCTGATCGTAAAAATAAAACGGCTCAAAATCCAAGCAAAAATGTAAAATGTACATGCTGTGGTAAGAAAAATCATGAAAAATGTCAATGTCGTTTTAAAGACAAATTATGTTTCACCTGTGGGTTAAAGGGGTATCTCTCCTCGATTTGTAAGGGGGGAGGGGGGGCCGAGGAGGCCTAGAAAAGCAAATTTTGTAAAAGATTGGCTAACCACAAGTGATTCAGAATCTGATACTGGATCAGAGAATCACTCTCAGGTGCATACAATTGTAACCATAGGTGCAGTCCGAAAGGGGGCGTGACAAACTTGGGTAAAGGTAAACAATGAAGATGTATTGTTCATTGTTGATTCTGGTACTGAATGGAGTATCATTCCCGAGAAATGGTTTACAAAGCACTTGAAAGGAGTAAAATTAAAGAAAACAAACATTGTTTTGAAAGTTTATTCCAAGCACGATTTTAAGCCCTGTGGTATAGCTCAACTTTCAGTGTGCTTTGCAGGTAAAACTTCAAATTTGGAAGCAATTGTGAGTCCTATAAATAATGTGCCACTTTTGGCCAGGACTGGATTGAGGCTTTTGGAATGGACTGGAGACAGTTGTTTAAAGTGAATCAGTGTAAGGTAACTCAAAGTGTTAATGCACTGGCCCAAGAGAATGTAAAATCAATGTCTGAAGATGATGACCGTATAAAAAGGTTTCCAGAATTGTTTAAGCCAGGTTTAGAAAAACTTAGAGTTTAAGGCACATGTTGTTTTGAAGCAATGTAGGTACCTAAATACTGTGTAGGTACCTAAATACTGTAAATCAAGACCCGTTCCCCTAGCTTTAAGAGATAAAGTTGTGAAGGAGCTTTGTAGGCTAGAGGAAGCAGGCATAATTTCACCCATTGAAGCAAGTCAGTGGGCAAGTCCTACAGTGTTGGTCTTTAAGCCAAATGGAGATTTAAGAATTGTAGGTGCCCACTCTGGGACTGTTAACCCAGAGGTAGTAACAGAATTATATCCCGTCCCCAGGGGGAAGAGGTTTTCTCAAATTTAGCAGGCTGTGACAAATTCTCAAAGTTAGATTTGACACATGCATTTTTACAAATTGAATTGGATGAAGTGTCAAAGCCTATTTCAGCAATTTCTACCATAAAAGGGTTGTATGTTTGGAATCGTCTTCCATTAGGATTTTCAGGCAGTCCAGGTATTTTCCAAAAGAGAATGGAAACAATATCACGGGACTGTGATAAAACCACACCTTTTGTTGATGATGTGTTGATTGCTGGAAAAAATGGTGAACACGATGCCAATTTGACTGTTGTACTTGGTAAGCTGCAAGATAGTGGTCTTCGGTTAAGACGAAGCAAGTGTACTATTGGCAGCAGTGAGGTAAATTATCTAGGATTTAAGATCACTAGCAAAGGTCTTATGAACCTTCCCGATACATTAGAGGCAATTCAAGAATGCCCGAGTCCTTGTAATATCAGCAGAATTGCATTCTTTTTTGGGTTTTGTAAATCAATATTCAAAATTTGTGCCCAAAATGGCTTCAATCATTTATCCAGTTAATAACATGTTGAAAAAGGATACACCATGGTTGTGGAGCGATTTTTGTGAGAAAGCTTTTCAAAAATTAAAGTTTGTTTTTTTGAACAGCTGAGTGCTTGCTCATTACGATGACAAGTTACCACTGAAGCTGAGGTGCGATGGATCGCCCTATAGGGTGGGAGCAGAACTTTTGCACGTTTTTCCGAATGGGGAAGAACGGCCAATCGCTTTTGCCTTTCGAACCTTAAGTTCAGCGGAGCGGGGCTATGCTCAAATAGATCGGGAAGCTTTAAGCATTATTTTTGGTGTGGAAAGGTTTCACCAGTATGTGTATGGTCGAAAATTCACTCTTTGTACCGACAACCAAGCGTTAACATGGATTTTTAAGGCTATTCCTGTGATGGCTGCGGCTCGTATACAAAGATGGGCATTGTTCTTAAATGGCTATGTTTATAATATAGAACATATCAAAGGTTCTGAAAATGTAACAGCAGACACTTTGTCAAGGTTGCCTTTAAGTAACAGTAAGCAGATTAAAATTGAGAAAGACACTGTTAGGTCATGAGTTTGAAGCAAATTGATAATATCCTTGTTTTGCCTTTACAGCCTTTACTAAGCAGGACCCTATTCTTTCCAAAGTGTTGTTGTATACCAGGTTGGGTTGGCCGGAAAAAGACAAGGTTAACTTAGAATTAAAGCCATTTGTAAGTGGGCAGAATGAATTAAGTGTTGAGCAAAATTGTTTATTTTGGGGGAGCCGAGCGGTAATGCCTAAGGTTTTAAGAGCGCAAATTCTTAAAGAACTCCATCTTGGACATAGCGGAATAGTCCGTATGAAAGCTTTGGCTCGTTCTCATGTTTGGTGGCCTAAGCTAGACAATGAACTCGAACTTTTGGTAAAATCATGCGACAGTTGCCAACAAGACCGAGAAGAGAATAAACAAACTCCCAAGTCAGTGTGGCCTTGGCCTCATGCATGTTGGGACAGGTTGCACGCAGATTTTTGTGAAATTAAGGGAAGAATGTATCTAGTTGTGATATGTGCATTTTCTAAATGGCCAGAAATTTTCTATATGAATTCTACTACTTCCAAAAGTACTGTTAAGGTGTTGCGAAACTAATTCGTTAGTGAGGGGTTACCCCTGGTTTTCGTTACGGACAATGGCCCGCAGTGGACCAGTGACAGTTTTGCAACATTTATGAATGATAATGGTATCGAGCACATAACTGGCGCTCCTTATAATCCGTCCACGAATGGTTTAGCTGAAAATCTAGTACGTAACTTTAAGCGTTCTGTAAAAGCTGAATTGAGTTCAGGTGCTTCGTACGAGTAAGCACTGGCTAGATTCCTGCTCGCGTATTGCGTCACGCCGCATACAACGACGGGAGAGAAACCATGCGTTCTTCTGAAGGGGGGAGTCTTACGAACCGCTTTGGACCTATTAAAACCAAATTTGCGAAAGACTGTTGAAAAGCGGCAGTTTTCTCAATTAAACCATACGCACGTAAACCAAGAAAAAAAAAGTTTCTACTTGGAAATGTCATCTGGGCTAGAGACTTCAGACCACGTGCTCGGCATAACTGGCTAAAATGTACTGTCGTCGCTTCTGAAAGTCACGGGATTTACAGGGTCGCGCCTTGCGATTCTCCCTGCGAACAGTGGTGCCGCCACTTCTCACAGTTTAAGTTAGCCACTCCAACGCTAATGCCAGCTGAGAATGCGCAGAGTTCTCTTGAATCAGAGCTTGGGGTCTCTCACACGCTCAGCATTCTGTTCCTTTTGAGTCAAATAACAGCACTTTCTCACATGATTCAAGGTTTCCACCGAGAAGAAGTTTAGGAAGGAGTTTTCTTCCTAAGATGCCAGGAACCCTGTTATTTCAAGGGTTTGGACATCCACCCACACCTACCAAGCAGCAAGGTGCCAGGTCTCTACCTGGTTCTAATAGGAAACATCAATCACCTGTGATGGGTGCTACTCCATCTGTCATGGGTGCTACATGTTCACCTCCTGTAGTGGGAGGCACAACATGTTCTCCTCCTGTCGTGGGAGGTTCACCAGGTTCGACTCCTGTAGTGGGAGTCCCAACTCGCCGCTACAAGAGAACGAAGCCATCTGGTTCTCCACCTGCAGTGGAACCAGCAATAACTACGCGATCCAAAAGAGTACGGAAAGTCCCACAGAGGCTCGACCTGTGAGACTGGCCACATCTTTTCAGTTTTCTTCCGGAAATTTTTTTTTCTTCCTGTGATAAAAGTTTTTTACATCGAAGTTTTTTCTGAAAAGATTTGTAAATATTGTACATAGCAAAAGAGGATTTATTTTTGTTGCATGTTGAAAAGAAAAAAATATTTTGTATTGTTACTAAAATGACTTTACTGTATCTGAAAAAAGGATCTTGCCGTGTTAGAAGATGTTGTAAAGCACGGTAAGAATTTTTTTATGGGGGGGGGGGGAGACTGTGGTGTCTTACCTCGCCCCTGGCTGGCGCCATCAGCCAGGCAAAATCGTTGCTTGCTTGTCATCAACTGGCACGTTGGTCAGCTGATCTATTGTTAATAAATACGATTGCAACTGACAAGCCAAGGTCAGTCATACACAGGGGGATGGCTCTTACAGCTTTACTTGTCCGCGTCGGATTTTCAAGATGGCGACCCCATTGAGAAAAAGGCGTGTGTCGATTTTGTTGTATTTGCGTGCGTTAATTTCAATATAAGAGGTAAACAAACCACGACTTGATTAAACTAAGTTGCGGTATTGCAATCTGATATTTTTAGCTTGGTCAAGTTTGAAACGGCTGAAATTAACTTCCTAATAATTCGTCGAAATACACTTTTTGAGCTGATAGCAAAATAAAAGCAGACGATGCAACAAGCTAAAGACGAAAGCAGACAACACAGAACACGAATTTTATTGCTTATTATAACCTAAAGCGAAGAATAACTTCACTTGACATATCAGTAGCATAAACAATTTTTTTAGGGGGGGAGGTTCAAATTTTACGCCTCGCTTTGCACCCCTACTAGAAAACGTGTGACTACCTTATTTTTAATGATTATTTCATTTTTGCTTTAGAGACCGGTCATTATTTATGGCTGGGGGGGGGGGGAGAAGATGAAAAAAAATGTGACTACCAAATTGTTGATCGCCCTCCCCCAATCAAGATCCAAAATTAATGTGACCCCCCCCAAAAAAAAATTTTCCCTTTTCGTATACCTGTTGCGACTGTCTGCAGATGATTCCTGTAGCCAAGATTAGTGCTGTAGCCAAATAAATAAATAGCTCCCCACACCGACAGCGTGCCTCGTTTTTAATGCAAAGACATGTTGGATTAAACATGTTCTATAAAATGTTCCTTACACCCATCTCTTGTCGAGATTCATACAATAAGTATGATGAACACACTTTTTGCTTGAGGGACCTCATCCGTAACATAGTTAGCACCTGAAAGACCGAAGAAGCCAAGAAACCAGGTGCCAAGGCTTTTCTAAGTTCTTCGTAAAAACTATACTTGCAGTAATGGTACCATAGCTTCAAAACCTTGTAAACACTGACAGGATGGTGGGGCTAAGCGTTTTTAGAAATTTTGACTACTGAAAGTGCCATTTTTGAGGTCCAAAAATGACTTTTTCTTCCAGTTGGTCATTCTATTTTTGCCCCCCCCCCCACTTGATTACATCTGAAAAATTTACGATCTCCCCTTGACAGGGTCCAAAAACTTGATGACAACCCCCATCACCCGGCGATAAATAATGACCGGTCCTATACGTCATGTATGGCATCGAAGTTTTGAATAAAACAGCAAATAACCGTTTACATGATTTTTATTCCCACTCGACTCGTTTTGTTAGTTTTTTAGAAGGGGGGGGGCTGGGTGGGGGAGGGGGGCTGCCCCTTTCCACCCCGCTCCCTCCCTTTGCTCTACTGTTCCACTTCACATTTGCTGTTGCAAAATGAAATAATCCAACTTATTTTATTTCATTTTTAGCATGTAAATCATTGAAGTACATCACAATGAAGCATAATGTTTCCAATCTGCCAAATTTTGTTTCAAGTTCCAAGTAGTTCAGTTATTTCGAAAGCATAAATAAATTTATACTTCATCTTTTAGTAAGTCTTAGACACTAACTAACACTTAAACGCAATGACAGGATCTGAATCTGCCAGCGGCGGCGTAAGTTGCGTTTGATTTGGCTGTTGGGGGCGCACACCTCTAGTCCGAACGAAGTCGTTCTCAAATCGACGGTGGCGCCGACCTGGCTCCTGGCGGCGGTGATAACGCACGGACAGGCTTTGAACTTTGAAGCGAATGTTCCCTCTCTGGTGTAACAATATAATATATCTAACTCTATGGTCATACAGTATTCCTTGCCTGGAGTCGATCTTTCCTTCGTAGTGTTAGGCTTACTCAGCATTCACTTCAGAAAGAAATGGTGCATAGATTGTAAAATACGTGCGATGTTCACACAAAAAGCAAGATATAAAGGACCGCTTTGCCGGCCAGCTCCGACCATGTTAGTCGAAGCTCCGACGGACGCATCGAGGCATCGACATTACCGCCCCCAAACAACGAGATCGCAACGACAGCAGCAAGAGAAGAGCGTAGAATAATGTGAATAGCTAAAGGATTGTAAATAAAGTATTGGTATGACAATATTCTGGACGTTTACCACTGACAAGTAACATGATCGTGATGCAACAACTGGGTTTGACATGGGAAATCGTCACTAGGTCCCGTTGGTTTTTTTTTTATCCTAGGCCTCAACGTAGATTTCCATCGACAATCCTTCTGCGCACGAGGAGTTTTTTCCCCACCACCCACATGAAGGATTAATTTATTCTGCACTCGTCACTGAAATTTGTTTTTAACATTTGTTGGGTTTAAAATGCATTATGCTGGCTATATGAAATATTTATTTTATTATTTGTTTAGTATATCAAAAATATAAAAAATATTCGCTTTCCGTAACAAAGGCTGATAAAGAAGCGTTTGATTTATTTTTGTCACTAGGCCTAGCGTAATATGAATGGCTGAAGGCCTGTAATTGGCCTGTTATGTGCCTGTAATGTAATTTTTGGCTGAATTGTACACCAAAAAAAAACCTAATAAAGCAATGCCACTCCAACCCCAGTTTAAGTTATTTTCATTTCCTATAAGTGAATCTATTTTTTTCATCTCCTTTCCCTTGCCCTTTGGTTTTTGAAACTTTAGTGTCCAGTTTTCAACAACCGTTTGTTTAATTAGGACTCCTGAAAATAATTAACATCAGAAAAGTGGCAGATTACCAGCTAACTCTACCACGAGAACATATGGATGGTAAATAGTTTTTCGTAGTTCTTTGTTCACCTTCAATGTAAATAATTTTTCACATTTTAGGAGTTTAGGAGCAGGGATGGGGGGGGGGGGGGTGAAGGAGAGGAAACACTGGTTGGAAGAACGAATTTGAGTTGATGATAGCATTGTAATATAAATCAACGTTATCCTAACGCGAAAAAGAGGGGCCTTCTGATGTCAGTAGAAAAAAAACTGAAGTACTCGTAATTGCTCAGTTTTACTGTTAATCTCGGGTCTTGGGAGTAGCAAGTGTACCATTTTCTTCCCCCCCCCCCCTTCCCCTTGGGTACGCCACTGATAAACCAAGAGGTAAACAGCAGTAACACTAAAAGAAAATCCATAGGACAAAGAAAAAAACAAAACAAAAATCAAAAGGAAGAATATTCAAAGGCAGATAAAATCCAGAGAAAATAAATTTTTCCTCCTTTTGATTTTTTGTTTAGTCTTGTGGGTTTTTTTTCTGGAGTGTTGATTTCCTTTTTCTTTCTTGAGTGGATTTTCTTTCTTTCTTTGAAGATTTGACGTAATGGTAACCTGTAATAGGAGGAAATCAATAATCCTCCTGCGTGTAATACCAAATAAAATTCAAATTTAAACACCCAAACGAAAAAAAGCAGATAAACTCAAAACGAAAAAAAAGCAGATAAATTCAGAACAAAAGTGCAGACCGAACCTAACCTACCTATAACACCACACAACAAATTAAAAAAATCAAATGTCGATCCCAGATTGAAACTCATTCACTACCTGGTGAAACTCGAACCACGACAACTGACTTGTAACCTATCAAGGGTGCCCCTACATTGGGGCTTAAGCCCCCCCCCCCTCCCAGAGACTGGTTGCCCTTTTTACGCATAAAAAATGTTGGGAAAAAAATGCTGTGAGCATAAAATGTTAAAAATGTAACCTTTCTTTTCCACCATGGCAAGGGATGGAGAGGAAACGTCTCCCCCTTTGCATGTGTTACGTAATTTCGTGCCATTTATTAACCTTTTTGCCCTTTTGATTGATCATTTTGCCCTTTCTGAGTTTTTGAACCCACCCTTTTTCCCTTTCTGCGGGCGCCCTTGCCACTTCTTATACCAACTCCATCTCAGAACAGGATACAAAAAAAAAAGAACATTAGAGAAAATAACGTTATTCTGCTTGTTATTTTTTTCAGTCTGTTCTGAGGGGGAGATGTACAAAATCGGTGACAAATCAGTTGCATTGGTTCGAATTTCACCAGGCAGGAACAGGATTGAATCTGGAATAGAGATTTGATTTTAAATTTGTTGTGTGGTGTTTTTGTTAAAGGTTAGATTAGATTTTGTTATGACGTTTATCTGCCTTTTTATTTTTCCCTTTGTTTTTTAAAAATTTGTATTATTTTTTGTTCATTTAAGACAATTGGGTCATGTAATGGTAACTATTGGCCGAATTGGACTTCACAATTTGTTCCTTTGTTCCTTTTTATCCTTTTTTTCTCCGTTTTCCTTTGCTCTGTTTGTTGGCTAGTGATGGGCTGGGTGTATTGCGCTGTAGCGCATTCAGGAAATTTATTGGGCGGGGGGGGGGGGGCAGGGGAAGCGGGATCATAATGAATTAAAAATAATATCCCAGGTATAGTAGCTAATGCAGTAAGCCATCCCCTTACCCCCTCCCCCCCGCACTCTATAATTATACACCTAATGTTGCGGTTTTTTTCAACGATACGACAATCCCTTATAGTTATTTACTACTGTCTCAGGTCTTTGTGTGAGTGGGTTGGGTATATGGTTGTGTTCCCGTTTTTATTTACGATCTCAGGTATTTTGGGGGGGGGGGGTAGATTTATCTCTTCCCCTTGCCCCCACTCCCCCGCCCCAGCAGGGCCGTAATAAAGTTGTTTGGCGCCCGGGGGCAAAGCACAGAAATGGCGCCCCTTCCCATACACCGCGAAAGTACAAAGGCGCCCCTTCCCGTACACCGCAAAAGTAGAAATGCTAACTATTGTATATCATCATTGTAGCACAGAAAT
>JAHWFP010072075.1:0-17896 GCA_023313725.1 Lithobius niger | reverse complement strand
ACAGAAATGGCGCCCCTTCCCGTACACCGCAAAAGTAGAAATGCTAAATATTGTATATCATCATCGTAGAAGGATGTCCAACAGCAAGAAATTACCTCGAGGCCATTGTTTGTCATATTCGTTCGAAGATAATTATTCGTATATTCGTTCAAAATTCAAAAACTATCGTTTTTATTTACTGTGTAGGTCCGTCTCGCTAGCGTTTTTAATTGTTTGGCGCCCCCAAACTCAAACCTGGGGGGGCAGTTGCCCCCCCTCCCCCCCCGTACTTTACGGCCCTGCGCCCCAGTCCCCCACTGGCTAACACCCGTTGTGCAATGCAGGATCATAATTGCAGTATAGTAGAAATATTTATGGTCGTTGGCAGTTTATTCATACTACACAATTACAGCGCTCGTTTTCCGTTTACAGACATCATAATATTATTATATCCTTGGTATGTTCCGAAATACAAATTCATTGACAAATTATTACCCCGTCGTTTCATCACACGCACGCACATTAGACAAGAGCGAATTTGGGCCGACTACAGTATTTTCAAAATATCGGAAAACAAGCGCACGATCTGCTGCTTTGTTGGCACACTTTCTTAATTTAAAAGCTCATTTTTTCGTTTTCACATTCACTGTAGTCTATAACTACCCCAAAACAAAACTTGTTAAGGATTCTTAAGGACTTGTCCTGAAACTGCCGTCTCCGAAGAAAAATTCGCCGACGACTTAAAACTCCACGCTCCACTTATCTCACCTGACGATGATTTAATTTTACAAAGAAGTATCGATTCAGTCCATGATTGGTCCGTCACTTGGCAGCTTCCCTTATCGTCTGAGAAATGTCATAGCTTTGTCATAGCTTTGTCATAGCTTTGCCTTGGGCAGAAGGCGTGTCCCCCATACCTACTACCTGGGTGATGAGATTCTTAATGAAACGTTTGGTAACTAACGGGATCTGGGTGTTTGATTCCAACCCGACTTAAAATTCACCACACACTCAACGTTATCGCTACTGCGGCCAGCCGTAGATCCTACATGGTGCGTCGCTGTTTCAACTCAGGGAATCTTCATACCAGGCTTTGGGCCTTCAAGGTCTACGTCCGTCCATTACTTGAGTACGCTAGCCAAGTTTGGTCTCCCAATCTTCTCAAGGATATTGACAGGATTGAGTCAGTACAAAGAAAGTATACCAAATCACTCCCAGGCATGCATAACATGGAGTACTCCCAGCGTCTTAAAATCCTCGAACTGGACACTCTTGGAGTGTTGACGCCTTTAGGTGGACCTTTTCTTGACTTACAAGTTTTGCACTCTATGCTCCCTATCGACCTTCCATTATTCGAACTAAGTTCTGTTGCTAAGACCAGTGGAAATTGTCTCAAGTTAGTTCTTCCAAGATTTCACACAAACACGCGAAAATCTTTTTTCGCCCTGCGAGTTATACCTGCATGGAATTCCCTAAGTGACGAGACTGTCTCTGCCCCATCACTTCTTTCATTCAAAAATTAACTAACCAAGAGCAATCTCAGCCGCTTCCTCCTTCGCCCCGAACATTGCCCTGCTTTGCCTTAAACCACCACCTTCATCCTCACCTTTTAAAACTCCATTCTCATCCTCACTTTTTAAATTCATTTTACCATAAGCAGTCTCCAACGAGCCCTTGCTTTTCCCTTTCGCCCTCATACGAGCCATTATATGGTTTTTTTTTATTATTATATTAAGATTGACAATTGGTTTAGGCCATGTTTTAACTGCGATGCATTTTTATTTTTTTATTTTTATATTTTAGACGCATTGACAATGATACGGCTTTTTCCCCCTCACTTGTCCCTCACGTTTGGCTATGCCATCGGGGATCATTGTGTCCCTGGTAGGTCTAACCTTGGTGGTAAGGCATTCGTGACCCCAACCCAATACCATCTACCCTTCCTCTACAGCCAGGCTATCATCTTCGTTTTAAACTTTTAAAGTGTTCAACTCTGTAATCTATATTTTTTGTTTTAACTTCGGATGGCAGTTAGTGACCAACAGGTCCTTGCCATTCCGATTGCATTTGCAACAAACTTATGTTATTATTATTATTATTATTATTATTATTATTCCCACCAAGCTTTTCGGCCGTGTGAAGTCGTGCTATCAAACGCCAAGCTCGTTCGCCAAGTTAATCCCACCGAGTAATAGTTCGAAGGTTAAATAAAATATCTGAAAATTGCTTACTGCGCAATTTTCAATTTTTTCATTTAACGTTTGAAGTATTAGTCGGTGGGATTAGCTTGGCGAAAGAGCTTGGCGTTTGATATCACGACTTCATACGGCCGAAAAGCTTGGCGGGAATCCTTAACAAGTTTTGTTTTGGGGTAGATATCAGTAATTTTTGGTCCAAATTGATGAAATCCATTTTTTTCTTAGTAATTATGAAATGGATATGCCAACCTAGTTTTCTGGTCCATTTCTTTTTCTTCTTTTTTTTTTTTTTGGTTTCGTAGATTTTGAGGACAGCAGTCATCTTTTTTCATTTGATTAGCATTTTTATTAGTATTGCAGTATCTCCTTGCAAACGCATGAATTTCTTTAATTGTCAGTTTGGCATTGTTGCATAAAAAAATGTTTAAAACAATGTAAAATAATCAATTTGGACCTTTGGAGCTCCCTGAAGGTCCGTCCCCAATTAGAAAGGTCCGTATGAAAAGGGCACATCACCAGAGCAATACCTGTAAAATAAGCTAAGAACCAGCTTTATTTACCGCATGGAAGAATTTATTTTCGTGATATAAAAAAAAAGCGTTAGTAGTAAGAATTAGGCAAATATCAACGTTATTCACGTTGTTTTTTCAACAAGAAAACGTTAAGCTATGTGTCTACAGTGACTTTTATGTTGTCAGGCGACCAAAGTCTCCCGATCAAACAAGTTTCAGCCTTTTCTGTGGCGTTGTTATTTAACCTCACATGCCTGAAAACAGCCAAACTCCCTTTGCTGTAAAGACACAACGTGTCTAGTGGTCGCGATGCTCATATATACATATTATCTGGTGTTATCGTTTTATCTTGGTGGGTGACACACTATCGTGTTTCTTGATCTACTCATAACGTTTAAAAATGATGATACGAAAAATTATTTTCTCTCATGAACGTTGCTAGCGAGATACATCGTGCAATGTTTACGTCTGCCGCCTGTGCTGTTGGCCATCTCCATGATCAGCTGGCAGTACAGTGACGTCACGAGCAACGTCATGGTAGGCGGGGCACGTTAATGAGGTCGGAACGGAACAACTTTGTAAAAGATATAAATATTTAATGCACGGTGGTGACGTCACGCCAACACATCCCAATGCTAAAAGTGTAGCCGTTATATACGGGTAATCTGAAAACCCTCACACGTGACCGTGGGTTAATTTTGATAACCCACACTTTTTTTGATAATCTTAACACTTTTTCCGCGCTCTACACAACCACTGCTCTACCATGTGACATACTTTGCAAAACTACCGTACACAACACACATTCAACCAACATAAATAAGCACATTTGCAACCTGCGACATTTATCGTACTAACACGAAAAAAAAAAACCCCTCACGTAGGCTACTATGCTAGGAACCCACCCATGGAGGAATGGCCCAATCCGCCAACCTTTCGCTCCGCCAGTACTAAAACTAGGCTACCGACACTTGTAAACACACCTAAATACACCTAAAAACATATGATACTCAAGCGAACAGCACATTTGTAACCTGGCGACATTTTCTGCACTAACACGAAAAAAAAAAACCTCGCGTATGATGCTAGCCCCCTCCCCACCCCCATCCATGAATGAATGGTCCAAGCCGAATCCGACAACCTTTCGTTCCGACGGTACGAAAACTAGCCTACTGACACCTTCTATAACACACCTAAAAACCTACGAGACTCAAGCGAATAGCGCATTTTATACGCTATATCTTATTTAAACTAATAAAGTAGAAAAAATACGGTTTTACCTTAAACACAAACGTCGGTGACTGGGACTGGATATAGGGTCGTCCTCGCGTACGTGAGACTTTCGCAGACAGGAAGTTTAAACCGGAAGTTTGAGTTCAGGAATTTACGTCATGTTTCACAAATAAAATTTTCAAATAAATTTTATTTTTAATCTCAAATAACTAGATATGTTGGCTCGACGTCAAACCTTAGCATTAAAATACATATCTGTGAGCCGTAGTTGATTTAACGGTTATAATTGCTCTTGAGCTCGAACGGCTAGTCCACAATCTCGGGGCTGGAGGGAAACACTCTCCCACTCGTGTTTCCCTCCTCCCCCTCGATAGTGGACTAGCCGTTTCTCGTTTGCTCGCAATTATAACCGTTTAATCGACAACGGCTCACGAATATCTACTACTTAATTAACCTTGATCGGGGTGATTATACCCCAGTACCTTTCCGTTGTGCGCATGTGCAACTTACCGAGCTAAGCCTAAAACAGACGACAACTGCTACCTATTTACCGCGGCTTTTGACTCGCATATATACCAGGTAGAAAACTCGACATATTCATTACGATTTTCGTATTTTAAAATTACACTTTATAATTTTTTAGGCTAGTATATTATAATTTTTCTTCAGCGATCTATTGGCATAAATAATTTTTATTAGGCTTTTAGTTTTTCAATCCCATGGTAATTATTAGCAAACTATTAAAAATTAGTACAGGAACACACACAGCGCCATCTCTCGGCGGATTTCAGCAATGCGTAGTTGTCGAGACGGCGTGTTTAAATGGAGAAAGTCGCTGACGCAGCATCGTCTGTACCTCCTCGTTGGAGACAAATAATTTTATGAATTGATAAACTGATAAGGTAATGAAACGTAGCATACGTTATAAATATTAATTATAACACAAAGAATGTTAAGTCCTTTCGTTATTATTTATTTTGAATTGGGATATACTCCAGTAAAACAGCCCTCTAGCTTTTGTGGATAATACGGCTAAAAATGTTTTCGCACTCAGCCTGTAACCAGGCTAAAACTAACTCATGCTAATTAATTTGAAATTCTACCCCTCGCGCTACGCTCTCGGGATATAATTGAAAAGTAATTAGCATTCGTTAGTTTTATTATTAGGTTACAGGCTTCGTGCAAAAGCAGTAGCCGTATTATCCACAAAAGCTCTAGGGCGGCGTACTGATAACACCACAGCGTACCTTCTGCTTCAGTAATTATACCGTTCGAAGCTTTTTTCATTGGGCACTGATAACAAACCACAGATCTATACAGTATATCTCACTTAGAGGATGCTGTTTGTTTTAAGTTCTTATTAGGAAAATGACGTTAGCTTCGTTACTCGTCGGGTTTGTATGGAAAAACGAAGCTGTTTCTCGGTAGGTTTCGGAAATAGTTATGCCCATATTAGGGCAATGACGTTACTTTTGTGAATCATCGTATTTTTACGGAACCACGAGGATGCTTCTCGGTTAAGATGAGTTTAATTTGGCGTATCAGCAACATAAAAATGACGTAAGGCCTAATACGAAATGCCATTGCTGAAACGAACGAAATTGTTGGTTCCTTGATTAAATGCGATGGTGAATAGTATCGCTATGCCAAATAAGAGTTGAACATCCGTAAGCCAAACATAAAAGGTAAACATTATACATAAAACTAAACACCGTAAATCAAAATTACTTCGTAAATCGAAAATGAAATCGGAAATCAAAATCGAGACCGTTAAGCGAAATTTCTTCAGAGCATCGTTTTGCGGAAAGAAAACAAAAATTCTCAAACCGAATTCCACTCGTGCTTCTATGAAATTCATAATTTGTGCGTTTTAGCGCTCAACTCCTTTCCAACAAATTTCCCTCGTCCTTCGGTGTCGAGAAATTAAATCTGGAAGGGAGTTTCGTGCTAAAACACACAAATTATCGATTTCATAGTAGCACTCATGGTATTATAGCCGATAATATACAACCAATAAGATTGTGCACACACCTTTGCCAGCTAAGTACACATTCAAAAACGAAATGATGACAGCAGATTTATTGAAACTTATTAATACCAAAAATTAGCTGTGGTCTCAAATAATAAAAAAATAAAATCTTTATGACAGACTTTTTACTTGAATGTAATGTAAATGGAGGTAAATTGTGCAGTGAATTTGCTGAAAATTTTAACAGCCAAGTACCTAAGTTAAAAAAGACGAAATTTAATCATGATATAGAACAATTGGCAATAATAAGATTACAAACAAAAACGTCATGCGTACCGTAAGAAAGGGGTTATATGATTGAATTTTCACTTGTTAAAATGTACACGGATAAAAATTGATCATTTTCAATTGAAATAATCAACTGTACAATTGAGAAAATTGCATCTATTAAGGTGCTGTTGTGCTTTACGTTTTGAATATATTATTCGTAAAGCACAACAGCACCTTAACAGATGCAATTTTCTCAATTGTACATTTGATTATTTCAATTGAAAATGATAAATTTTTATCCGTGTACATTTTAACAAGTGAAAATTCTATCATATAACCCCTTTTTTACGGCTATGTCGTCGCGCAACAAAGGTTTATGCACGCTGTCGATTGTTGCTGGCCACTTTGAAACAATTCAAGTCAGCTCTGAAAGCCTGCATCTGTGAATTAAATACGCAATTCTACCGTTTTTAGTTGCCAATCGAAATTAACAACGCAGCTTAGTTTGGTTTAAAAATATATGCGTTTAGCTGAAACACTAATTCTTTCACGGTAATTTTATTTGAGGCCATGATCCACAGTCGTACGCCCCACTTAACTCTACTGTACATTTCTCTACACCACAGACTACTTAAATACTCTTCAGTAACACTTGTTACAATCTCACACAAGTACACACTTTTCCCAATTTTCGCTACTGCCCTCCCCTAATTCTTTCACATACATATTTATTGAGAGCCGTGGCCCGGAGCCGTATGCCCTGCTAATTCTTTCAAAGGATCAAAGGATTTTAGCGAGCGTTAACCGCACCCGGTCATCTGCCCGACGAAGCCCTAAGGCCCTATGTCTGCAACACCCGGAATGGATTCTCAGGAGGTCACCATTTCATTCTTTCATTCTTTCATTTTACCGTTCAACAATCAACTTTTTAGCAAAGACATAACACGTGAACGAATAATGACTCTGGAGTTTGCTGAGTGGCATTGTTCCCTAAATAAAATGGTTAAAACAATGTAAAGAAATCAAAATGATCGTTTAGGCTCCCGTAACTCCGGAATGGATCGACCAATGGAAAAGTGGTCCATGTAAAGTTGAAGCCCAGGGAAATTTCTGGTTCAGATCATGTTTCAGATTTTAGGTAGGTGCAGTAGTTTTTTTCTGAAACCGTGTCAGCCAAGAACAACAACAACAACAAGAAAAAGTGAACAGTTTCAAATTTACGTGTGGCTCACTACGTTTACTCTTGTACGGAATTGCGTAAAAGTTGGTGTAAAGTTTGGAAAAGTTGCTATCTACTATCTGGCCAAGTTTGGTCGAAATATATTGAATAGAAACGGTGAAATTAATAGGTTCAGTTTTGCTGGAGAGAGGACTTCAATCATATATATACACGGCTATCGCCGTGTATGATACTAGTCCATAGTTAAACTCACTGTAGTACTACCTGTGATTATAAAAGTACTTCACTAACTGTATGCTTGAATTCTTTAAAAAATATAAATTTTAAATAGAAAAGAATATGGGTAGCAAGAGGCACTGGGACTATCGCTACCTTAAACAAAATTAATTATAATATCACAAGGACTTTAAATCAAGGTAAATTTGTTGTCGTGTTTTGATAAATGTATACAAAAGGCTTTTGATACTCTGGAAAAAGATATTTTATTGAAGAGAATGGATAAATAAGGGTTTAGAGGAAAAAACATTTATATAGTGAATAGTTATTTGTCTGACTGGCAGAGCACTGTTATGATTTACAATGACTGCAGTAGATGGAAACTGGTGAGATCTGGGGTGCCTCAAGGCTCCTTCTTGGGTCCTCTTTTGGTTTTATTGTACTTGAATGATTTGAAAGATTAAATTGGAATACTTTCAGTTTAAACCCACATAGGCATGATTTAACGATTAAAAACATGCAGGATGATTTTGATGTTCTGTGTGAGTATTTGAGTAATAATGAATTATATTGAAGTATTGGCAAAACTTGTTATTTACAAATAAAAACATTACAAATAATGAAAATCAACAAGAATATTAAAATACATGATAGTACGTGAAATTTACCACCTGCCTGTATTTGTAAAAATATGAATTCAGTGCTTCAAGTCCCTTCCTAAAAAAAACGAGGAACAAATCAATCGCCTGTGCGGTTTTAATCTTGGAATTTATGCCAGCCAAAACAAATTTGGTGTAGCTGTGTGCTCCCGCGCATCTGTCTGAGAAGTTCCATAATTATCTGGTGTTGACTTAGGCGAGGCAGGCTTAGAGCTTTTACTAGCTTGTCTTGTTGTCCTCCATAAGCCACTAAGTCTTAAATTTGATCCCTCGTCGCCAGGGAAATGTCTGGCTGGTTCCAGCTGCTAGCCTCTTGCCTCATCTTCTTTGGCTATAGGGGTTTGCCGTTGAGGCACCGCCAGCACAAGTACGCTAAGCCAAAGTGACATACTTTCAACATGACAGACTTTCAATGTCCTTTTTAGGTTATCGTGAAACATTTTAACAAATAAAAACAACTACAGAAAATGTACAGCTTAGTTAAGGATTAGATAAGGGGTAATTGGTATTTGAAGTGACCATGCCAGGAAACATAAACTGAGAAGGGAAGTACAGACTTTAAAAAGACGACTCTTTCACCATCGTCAATCCAAAGTTAAAAACTATCAACCACAACCAATCTGATTAAATAATAAAAAGCTTGTGCTTGTTTCCAAGTAAGCACAAAGTATTTTTAGTTCTTTGGTGAAACAAGAAAGAACTCATGGGATGCTGCTCCAAATTTGGAGCATCCTCAAAAACCTCAATTTATTTGGGCTTTATTTGGGCTCCACTGGGCTTTACAACACCTCTCCCTTACTCCAATTATTCTGTAACACCTAGCTAAATTTCTTGTTTCATTTTAGATTCTCACCCCTTGGCCCCTCCCAAACAAAATTCTTGGGTGCATCACTAATGTTGAATTCAGAAACTCGGACAAAAAAATTTACATAATTATACGTGAGCATGTCACATATAATTATTCTTTTTGGGGTTGGGAAATGCATGTAATATTGACATCAGGGAGCAGTATCCCGTTGTTTTGTACTACTAAACCCTTTTTTGTTGAGCACTACAGTACTCAACAAAAACGGTTTAGCAAGGGATGGCAACAGGATACTGCTCCAGTTAATAATTTGGGGTGAAAATACAATAATAATGATGTCAATATTACATGCATTTCACACTCTTCAAATGTGGAATACAAGAACCAGCCATATTGCACCAGAGGGTGTTTGCTACATCACTTATCACCCAATTTCACCATCTCACTCCTCTTTTAACAATCGAACACGACGGCATTGCAACAATGGTGTAGGACTGAGATGCAAAAGGAGGAGTGATATCGGATATCACGCCTGCTCTTGGATATCTCGCCTGCTTATGAATTAAAGAACATTATGCTTGCTTACAGTCTCGATTAAAATTAAGAACAGCACCGTAAAGAGCTAGTTTTGCTTAAGCAAGAAAAAATGCCTTCGTTTTATTTATTTAATTTTTCTTGTAGCACGAAAACATTATGACGCTGAACTGTAAAGGTTATTTACGATTTAAAATTACAAACGACGTTACAGCATAAAATCGTTAAAATTTAGAACAGATTCTGTTTTCCTCGTCAGTCTGAACGATGCAAACTTTTGTTGGTGGGTATAGCTGTCACCCTATCCGACTTCCGTTGTCCGTTCCTCTGCCCTTCCTCTTCCACCCCTACCACTCCAAAAATCTTGACAAAGCCTAATGCAAACTATTCTGACACAAACGTCTGTCATGGTTTACATTATTT
The DNA here is from genome assembly GCA_023313725.1 of Lithobius niger. Taxonomy (NCBI): domain Eukaryota; kingdom Metazoa; phylum Arthropoda; class Chilopoda; order Lithobiomorpha; family Lithobiidae; genus Lithobius; species Lithobius niger. Next base: position 7,918 of record JAHWFP010072075.1, on the reverse strand, counting down.
TTAATTTGTTTATTAAATGTGGATCTTTTCAACTTGAATTAAACCTAAGACAAAATTGACACATTGAGTGTATATTTATTTATCACTGATCGAGCCCATTTGGCTCTCCGTCCTATAATTACACGTTTATTGTAATTAACTGTTCCAGATTCCGAATGCACCCATCATCGCACAATGAAGGAACACCCAGTTAGCCAACAAAGGTTCTCTGCTTTTATTTCTGTATTGTTACTCGATTCCGAAGTGCCCCATCACCGTTCATACCGCGGAAACTCAACGCTGAATAGCCCCTTCAAACAACTTCCCCTAAAAAAATATTTTAAGAGAAGCTGTCTGAAGGGGATGTTCGTCGTTGAGTTTCCGTTGTATGAACCAAAGAACAGCGATAAATGGTATGGTGGAATGGTGGTTTCTTTGGTATGAACGGGGATGGCTTCGGAATCGAGTTACAATCAATAAACACGAGCACAGAACCTTTCACTAAGGAAGGAATAACAATGCCAACAATGACATCTTTGTAGCATTGTCGACCTTTCTGACCAAAAGAACGTCAGCACGATTCATTCTTTGTTGTGTGCGTGCTGTACTATTGTTGTAGGACTGAGGTCGTAAAATTGGGTGATAAATAGGTTATCAGCCACTATCCTGTGAGAGACACAACAATGGCTGGTGCCTGCGGGCTTCGACATTGTTATATCTCACTCCTCTGTAAGGCGGCTGATCTAGACACATGCTAGTGTGCCGCCGCCAGGAGCAGTAGATCATCCCGTTGCAGACATCCGGTTGTTAAAAAATTTATTGTTAATGATAAAAAGGCGGCCTCACTAGCTGACATGTGTCTGTTAACTGTAAGCAACTAAAAGCACATTTTGGTAAGTTAAGGATAAATCCCAATGCGATAGAAATCTTTCAAACTGTGGTAAATGTAAGGGAAATGTGCAGGGATAAAGAAAAAAATGAAGTGTCCACCATTCATAGAGAGAAAGATGCGTCAATAACGTTGTTTTTATGTTACTGACTAGCTAGTAACGCTGGCCCCATATTAAATCTCATTGACTCATTGCTCATGACTAGCGCAGAATTGACGAGGCCTACGAAGCTGAACTTGTGCACACGGATGCATGGTGATCTGAGGATGGTCCTTTTGTTGGTTTGGGGGTTGTAGGGGTCAGGTCAAATGCGTGGGAGGGCTTTGAATTCGCCACCAGCGAATTTAAATTTCGTTTCTTTTCCAAGTTGCAACCAAAGATTTTAAGCAACAATGGCGTGAACAATCAAGACTGGTCCTTAGATTTATTGTAAGAAGCCTGGACGAACTAAAAACTGAATTATAACGAAGGACAAAATAAAAAAAAACATCAAAGTTGCCGTGGATTGCGTAAGAACAAAAGGATGCACGTTAGATGATGGTTACGCAACAATACGAGCATCCACGAACTAATGTCAAGGTCAAGATGGCGTCAAATTCAAATTCAATTTCAAATTCAATTTGAAATTTCAATTTCAAATTTGTCAATTTCAAATTCAAATTCAAGGTCAAGATGGCGTCTGGCGTGGTGACTCCTCGGCTGTAAGCTCTACAACAAGTCGGTAGTGAGGGATCATGAAGGAAAGTATTGCAAGTTAAAGCTGCAGACGACAAATGTAAGTAGCCAGCAATTGCAGTGATCTACCGAAAGTGATTCAACAGTGATTTATTTACCCGATTCTCTGCGTGGCCTAATCGTATAACATGACTGGGAAAAACATGACTGGGAAAAACAAACATGTACACACGACCCCAAATAGGGTTAGTGGGCAAGGGGTACAGGAGAAGCTTCCCTCTTCCAAAGGCAACAAGAACACGCCCACCTGTCCCGCCAACGGGAAAACACCATCACTCCCGGGGGATTCGGCGAACCCAACGCCAGCAGACCCACCACAAGCTAATCTTGATAAGCAGTCCTTACAACAGCTGGTCCAGCAAGCGCTTGCCGAGGCTCTCGAATCGAAAGATTTTGTGCAGCTAATTGTTGAGACGATTGTGGAATCAGTGACAAAAGCAGTTATGAATGAACTTGAAAAAACTAACTCGTTCAATATTGAGAAAGTGACACAGCTTGAGGCTTCTGTTAAAACCCAGGAAAAGAGAATTAGGGAACTAGAAAGCCAATTGTTGGGGCAAATGTCGGATTTGGAGCAATACCAACGACGTAATAACGTGCGGATTTTTGGTGTGCCAGAAGTGGAAAACGAAAATATTGATGTCCGGGTCCTTCAGTTGTTTCAGCAAAAATTAGAACTTCAGGACTTTAAGTTGGACGATATTGGTCGCTGCCACAGGGTTGGAAAACAAACGCCCGAAGGCAAACGTCCGATTATTGTGCAATTTGCAACATACAGGAAGCGCCAGCTTGTCATTAAAAGAAGGTCTAAACTGAAAGGGACTAAAATTGTGATACGAGAAGACCTAACTGAGCAACGTCTATCACTTTTGAAGGCTGCAGAAAATAAATACGGATTTAAAAAAGTGTGGACTACTGATGGACGGGTGATGACCACAAATTCAACAGGAAGAAAGATCAACATTCAGTCTATGGCTGATCTTAATTTGTAATAATGCAACCATGCTAGTCAGCTTTTTCCCCCTGCAGTAGCATTTTTTATAATATTCCCATTATATATCTGTTGTTTCACTTTTATTTTATTATTATTTTTTAAAGTTTTCTGTCATGTCCTGCGCCTTCACTACCGTAATCTTGAAGAATTTTCCCTTAAGATTATCCCTACTTTTTTTTTTCCCTTCTAATTTTAGGTTAGTTGAAGTAAACTAATTTATTAGTAGTTTAATTACTTGTTAAAATATTGTTGTTGTTCACTTGCGTTGGTTGCATTAGCCTACTCAGTTTATCTTTATCTTTGTTTTTTTTTTTTAACCCTTTACACTTTTATGAATACTGCTGTCAATAATAATATTAACTCCTTTTCTCAAGTATTTTCTGATGATGAACATATAAGACGATTTGACGTTGACACCAATTTACTGACTAATAGTTTGGCCAATACAGCATACAGTTCATGCACTGAATTTATTAATTTAAGTTCGGATTACAGCATTAACTCATCTCCTTTTACTGTTGTTGGTATTAACATTCAAAGCCTGCATGGTCATTTTAATCAGCTTGAATCCTTCATCCATGATTTTAATTGTTCTCCAGACATCATTGCTGTTACGGAGACATGGATTCCAGATGGCTACGAAGGCATCTATTCTTTGGATAATTTCGTAAATCTTGGCAATAACAAAGATAAAAAAAATAATGATCATGGCGGAGTAATGTTGTATATAAAGAATGGCATACAGTTCAAACGTAGAAGTGACCTTGAACTTGAAACAAATCGCTATATTGCGCAATCACTCTTTATACAAATTCGTCATGCTAATGAGAAGAATATCGTAATTGGAGTCATTTACAGACAACCTAACACCAATTATGATGAATTTAGCAAAAGTGTGTCTTCTATGCTTGATAAAATACGTCATTCCAAAGATATACTTTACCTTGTTGGTGACTTTAATCTTGATTTACTTAGTTATCAGAAAGACGCTAGCGTTTCTGACTGGCTTGATTTAATTCAAAGTACCGGATTAATTCCTACCATTACAGTTCCTACACGAATTACTAAGACGTCTGCTACGCTTATTGATAATATTTTCTGCAACAACCATACAAACCCTTATATTGCTTCAGTACTGACTGAGCCAATTTCTGATCATATGATCACGATTCACACTACTTTCTTTAAGAAAGTGACGGCTTGTCCTTCGCCTAAATCAGTTGACTTTAAAATTAGAAACATCAATCCACAGTCCATTCAAAAATTCAGGCAAGCACTTACTTCGCACAAACTTCTGCCAGATACAAAAACTAATGTTAATGTAGTGTACAGACATTTTGCCAGTACTTTTAAGTCCTTATTTGAATACTGTTTCCCTCTCCGGACTGTACATAAAAACAATAAACACACAACTAATCCCTGGATTACCCCAGCCATCATTAAATCTTCTAAAACAAAAGCTAAGTTATATAAGGACTTCCTTAGAACCAGATCGACAGAAGATGAAGAACGTTACAAGTCATTTAACAGAGTACATGTACAAATTATACGACAAGCGAAAAAATTATTTATTGATAATAAACTTAAAGTTGCAAACCAAAGCATCAGAGACACATGGAAAATTATTAACACTCTCATGGGTAAAAATAAATTCAACTCTTCGGTTAAGACTCTATCTAAAAACAATGAATCAATTACAAATCCCTCTAACATTGCAGAGGAGTTCAATAATTATTTTACTTCCATAGGTGGTAATCTGGAGAAAGCTATCCCTAATCTTAATAAAACCGTCACAGATATGTATTCGCAGCCCAGCAGCAAATCGTTTTTCATGTCTCCTTGTACCGGTCCTGAGTTAGCTTCTATTATCAATACCTTAGCTAATTCTAAATCAGCTGGTCATGATCAGATTACAACTGATATTATCAAACAAGTTGCTCCACAGATTATTCCTGCTCTTGTTGAAATTATTAATCTAAGTTTAGCTGAAGGGCAGTTTCCTGATGACCTTAAAACAGCAAAAGTTATACCGATTCATAAAGGTGGAAGCCAAAATGATGTAAACAACTATAGACCTATTTCGGATTTACCTGTGATCTCAAAAATTCTTGAAAAGGTTGTGTTTAAGCGCCTCTACTCTTATCTTGACAATAATGATATTCTTACTAACAGTCAATATGGATTTCGACCTGGAAGAAGTACTGAAGGGGCAACACTCAAATTCGTTCAGGATGTTGTTAATGCTTTTGAAGAGAATCTTTATACTGTTGCCATCTTTATTGACTTGCGAAAGGCTTTTGATACAGTAAACCACAACCGTCTGTTGCATAAACTGAATCATTATGGTATTAGAGGGGTTACAAATAAGTGGTTTGAAAGTTACCTTGAAAATAGAAATCAATATGTCCAAATCGAAGCCAGCTCTTCTACAAGACAACCTATTAATTGTGAAGTTCCTCAAGGATCAATCCTTGGACCATTATTGTTCCTAATCTATGTTAATGAGTTGCCAGCTGTTTCCAATTTGCTTGCAATTCTTTTTGCGGATGACACTACTTTATATCTCTCAGGCAAAGATTTAAAAAATCTTGAGAAAACCATAAATGCTGAACTTAATAAAATTTCTGATTGGTTTAATTTGAATAGATTGTCTCTCAACATCGAAAAGTCGAACTTTATAATTTTTAGAATCCGACAAAAATCTTGCAACCACATGCCTAATTTAGTAATAAATAAATGCAAATTAAAGGAGGTCTTAAACATTGCCTTTTTAGGCCTAAAATTTGACCCACATCTTAATTGGAATCCCCACATCAACTTCATGTCCAACAAAATTTCTAAAGCCGTTGGCATCTTACATAAACTAAGAGACGAGCTACCTACTAAATGTCTTACCCAACTGTATCATGCAATTATTCAACCGTATCTAAATTATTGTACACTTGTTTGGATGAACACGTCAAAAACGAATAAATTACGACTATTAAAACTTCAAAAGAAAGCTGTCCGAATCATTTTGCATCGACCTTCAAAAGACCATAGTCTCCCACTTTTCTTTAAACTGAACATTCTTCCTATTCATGATCTTATCACTTACCGAAATGGTGTCTATATTTATAAAAACAGACACAATCTTGTAAAGTTCAATTTTAATGTTCATAGCTATCCTACTAGAAACATGCTAAAATGTCACCAGACCTTTAGTAGAACTACTAGCAGCAAGATGTCTTTGGTTGGTCAAGTATCCACCATCTGGAATGCCATTCCTCCTGACATAATCCAGAGCTCAAGTGCCCATAGTTTTAAAAAAAATTATTTTAAACACTGCCTTACCAATGCCACATTACTAACCTGAAAATTGAATTCCATTTTTCTCCATTTACTTATATAATTATAACGTTTTATTCTGCATTTAGATTCTTTTTTTTTTTTACATTGTTTAACGTCATTTTTTTTTAGGTGTTTTCTGTTTTTTTTACAGTGCTTTGCATAGTTTTATTTTTTTTCCCAATTTTTTTCCATTTTCCGAATAATTTATTGTGTAATTTTCTTTAATTTTTTAACATTCGCCTATGTGTGATTGCACTATTGTGCAATTAACTATTATGTATGTATTTTTTTTATTATTATTATTTCATTGTAGTCATTGTAGTCATTTATTCAATTTATTTTTGTACTGGGCTCGTAAAAGACCTTGGTCTTCAACCCACTATCAATGTATTTTGTTTTAATTATGTTTTAAATAAAGCCCGTCTTCTTCTTCTTCTTCAATGGGGTTTTTCTTAATAACCCCAAAATAAAATGCTTCGTGTTCTGCTGTTTTAGTAACAGCGACCTTCGGGGGTTTCTTGCGTGACTAAATGTGAGCGATATCTTGAAAAATTAAGGGGGAGGTGCAGGGATAAACAAAACAGCTGAAGGGGATGCGCTGATTGAGTGAGCGAAGCGAACGAAATCAGCGATTGTTAGCCAGTGTGTGCAAAAGTGGGGTTGAAGCAGCTTAAACAGACGGTATATAAAACCTTATGTACGTTCACAGTCCTATGAAAGTTGTGATATCCACCCAAAACCAAAACTGGTTGAAAAACCTGCCAAGTTTCCAAAGCGGTCGGCCTTTGAAGGAAGTGATATCATTCCACCAGGGAAAGGCCGCCAAGGTCAATCCTATTAGCCAAGTTAATCGCACAGACTAATATAGTTCGAAAGTTAAATGAAAACTTGAAGATTGCTACAGCGCATAGCAATCTTCAAGTTTTCATTTAACTTTCGAACTATATTAGTCGGTGCGATTAACTTGGCTAATAGGATTGACCTTGGCGTCCTTTCCCTGGTTGAATGATATCACTACTTCAAAGGCCGACCGTTTTTGGAAGCTTAGCGGGTTTTTCTACCAGTTTTGGTTTTGAGTGGATAACCTATGCTCATACAAAAGAAATTATGGATATGAAAACGTGTGGTCAGTCGTGATATATATTTCACAAAACCTTGGAATAACCACAGTGACAAAATATTTTAGCTTCTGATTAACAAAAAATACAGAAATGTGAAAATATTCATAGTAGCAAAATGTCATAGTAGCAAAACGTCATAATAGCAAAAAATGCGACATAAGAGCAAAAATCTGAGAGGTGTCGTACGAGCAAACGACATATCAGCAAACCGTCATTGTAGCAAAACGACATAAGAGCAAAACTCGGCGCGCTTCCAGTAAGAATCCGTCATAATAGCAAAATGACATAATAGCACAACGTCATAATAGCAAAACGACATAATAGCAAAACGACATAATAGCAAAACGACATAATAGCAAAACGACATAATAGCACAACGTCATAATAGCAAAACGACATAATAGCAAAACGACATAATAGCAAAACGTCATAAGAGCAAAATGTCATAAGAGCAAACGTCACAGTAGCAAAGCGTCACAGTAGCACAGAACTGCAATGCGACGAAACGACAAGATCGTGTGTCTAAGTATTATGTCGTTTGCTGCGACATCGTTTTGCTATTATGTCGATTTGCTATTGTGTCGTTTTGCTATTATGACGATTTGTATCACAAGATTTTGCTCGTGTCGTTTTGCTATTGTGTTGTTTTGCTCTTGTGACATTTTGCTATTATGTCGTTTTGCTCTTGTGACGTTTTGCTATTATGTCTTTTTGCTATTACGACGTTACCCAGCACGTTCAAGCGGGGTGAGGTCATAGTAGCAAAATGTCATAGTAGCAAAATGTCATAGTAGCAAACGACGTAGTAGCAAAACATTTTCCCGTCGTAGTAGCAAACGGTCATAATAGCAAAACGTCAAAAGAGCAAA
>JAHWFP010072074.1:22734-60524 GCA_023313725.1 Lithobius niger | reverse complement strand
TGGTCACGTGAGCTGTTTATTTATTTATTGGCATTATTGTCTTCAATAACTATCAAAAAAAAAGTATATCGTTCAGCATTAGTATAATCAAGAATATATAGGGTTGGGGAGGAGAATTTGTGGCTGTGACCCCCCACTGAAACGTCTTAGATTCATTCCTATTAGTTCCGTCTAAGTTTATAGAGGGCACCATGAGTTTTATGTGGGAATTTCTACTCAGTTTTCAGCCTAAAATTAAACTAAATAAAACTAGCTTGCATTTAATTATTACTTAGTTTAGCTTAGTTGTAATTTAGTTTACTGTAGATTTGGGCTGAAAAATGAGTAAAAAATTATCAGATGGAATGCATGGCTCCCTCTGAAAACTCGGACGGAACTTATAGGAATGAATGTAATACGTTTCAATGGGGACTTTATAGAGTTACAAATTCTCCTCCCCAACCCTATAAGGTATAATTCCTACCAAGTTCAGAAAACGAAAATAACGGGAGAAACGAAAAAAGGAACGGAAAATTTTCCTTATCTTAGAAAAAGCGGAATCCACAAATAGGAGGAATTAAATTTCGAGTCGGGCCGTCGAAAATCCTACTGGTTCTTATGTCGGCCCGACTCAGGCATGACAATTTTTTCGTCCCTCCCTTAACACAAGTTTTTTTGGGGGCGTCGGACGAACGTCTAACTGGAAAATCGTCTAATGGGATAATTGTCTAATATCTGCATAAAAAAAATCTGGAAAATCGTCTGAACGGAATATCGTATAATGGAAAATCATCTAAACGGAATATCGTATAATGGATAATCGTATAATGGATAAATGTCTAACTGCGGTTTCTGATGTTATATGTATAGCCGCAGCGAGCGCGGCAGTGGGGGGGGGGGAATGAGGCTTAATGGCGCGTCGACAACTTGGTCATTAGCGCCAACCTCAGTCACAGTGCAGTGGTCCGGGTTGCCACTGCACCACACATTACAGTGATGTTATTCAAACCCCTAATCTAAATCTTGTAATACATCTGTACCTCCTGCAAAAATTGAAAAACACCGGACAGGAGGACAGACTTATCGCCCAACTGACGCGCAATGTCATGCGGAAGATGGAACCGACAACGAACACCATCAAGATGGCGACAATCAACAAGTAAGTGCCGGACCGTAAGTGGCCGTCGACACCAAGAACATTCAGGAGGGTCAACCCCCCGCAAAAGGAAACAGTGAGTAAGTCGGGTGTGACCAATTCGCAAACGGGCCTACACAACCTCCTCACGGCGACTGCGGCGACACGGCAGTGCGAGCGATGAAGGGACATTAAACGAATTTCCAGTTAGATGATTTTCCATTATACGAATTTTCAGTTTGACGATTTTCTATTATACGATTTTCCTGTTAGACGACTTTCCGTTATACTGTTATACGTTCTTCCAATTACGCGATTTTCCAGTTAGACGATTATCCCTCGCCCCTTTTTTTTTCTAGTAGGCAGGGCCGGATTAAACCTCGTAAGGGCCTGATGCTTAAGGAAAAGCCCCCCCCCCCCCACTGCCAATCTCGCTAAAAAAGGAATTTTCTCTTTTTGAACAATAATTTTTTTTTGTAAAAACAAGTAAAAGTACACATTTTTAAATTTAAAATAGCACCTTACCTTATTTTTCGCCTGACTGTGAGGCACCCAGGCCCGGTGCTTTAAGAACCCAAACACTAGGGGTGTGCGATCACAACTTTTTCAAGTCGAGTCGAGTTCGAGTCGAGTTGGGAGTTGAGTATCGAGTTTCGAGTCGAGTTCGAGTTTTGAGTATGGTTTTACAAACTAAGAATAACTCGGGGAATTCTATGATTTTTCACAAAAAAACCTGGAAAACTCCGGGAGAAACGCAAAGCCAGGTTTTTGGGCCAAGGCCAACGTGCATTAAACACAGTATGTTAAGACATTGTGATAAAAATTATATCTTAATAATTTTGTGTTGAAACCTAAAAGTTCAAGAGATGGTGGGGGAGGGGGGGGGGGTAATAGTATTGGTTTGCATGTCCCCTTTTGGTTTTACATGTCCATTATACAGTAAGTACTATGTATACCACACGTAATTATACTTGTTTAAAGAAAGAATATTTGCCTTATATGGCAACTGTGCTAATGGAAATAAATGTATTATTGGTTACTGGCGTCAGTAGAATCCATCATTCGTTATTAGTTAAAATCCATCATTCGTTATTAGTTAAAGATGATTCACTTTGTGACGTACAATGGTTCGAACAGAATCGAGCAAACCATAATACGTTTATTGCTATTAGAACAATGAGATGTTCATATAAGGAAAACATTCTTTCTTGATACAGAATATAGGCTTACAAAAGGTGTGATTAGGCTTGTAGTTGAGTAATTAGGCTTGTAGCTGAGTCATTAGGCCTACAACTGAGTAATTAGGCCTGTAGTTTAGCCAATAGGCTTATCATTGAGTAATTAGGAATATAGTTCAGTCATTAGGCCTACAACTGGATAATTGGGCTTATAGTTGAGTAATTAGGCAAATAATTCAGACATTAAGCCTTTGAGTAATTAGGCTTGACGTTGAGTAATTAGACAGTCATTAGGTCAATAATTGAGGAATTAAGCTTGAAGTTGGGTAATTAAGCATTTAGATAGTTATTAGGCCTATAATTAGGTAATTAGGCTTGTAGTTGAGTAATTATGCATATAGTTGAGTGATTACACCTAAAATTGAGTAATTGGGCTTATAGTTGAGTAATTAGGCATGTAGCGCAGTCATTAAGCCTATAATTAAGTAACTATGAGTAACTAAGCCTATAATTTGCATAAGCGAATATTCAATAAGAAATCTTTAGGTATCTATCTGGGAAGGCCAAATTAGGCCCAGCACGCAAAGTAATTTTTCCCTAAACACAGAGTGAACAGAAAACCACACCCTCTACATGCAAATGGCTGAACTAGTAACTATCTCCCTAATATGTTTAACATCGGTGGAAAATAAAAAAAATTTCGGCCAAGCACAAGATCGTCCGTTGCTCCTGGTAAAATACAAAATGGCTGTCTTAGCTTTCTTCTACCGTTATTCCACGTAACTGTAGTTCTAATGAATCCACGGTCACTAACCTTGCCAAAAACCCAATAAACGTAATCCGTACACCGGTATGAACCACATGGCCTTGTGCAACTAACCTATCCGCCATTTTGCCGCTGATGCAACTGCTGGTCGTACCCGAGTCGAGCAAGCCGTTGACTTCGATGCCGCCTTATCGAGACAAGTAACAGAGGATTTCTTCCAACAGCTATTTCAGCATTTAAATCCTTCACGTGCCACTGTAGGAACATCCACATGCTTACATTTCTTGTTGCCAGATTTTGGCCGTCATATTTGTACCAAGTCGTATTTGTACCAACTCCCATAAGTCTTCCTTGATTTTGAATTGTTACCTCTTCTCTGCCTTTGTCCAGGTTCATCAGATGTTGGAGCAGCACTTCCGAGGTGACCTTTGGCTTAATATCAGCCTTGAAAATAACCTGAAGGGTCTAGAAATGCAATGAAGCACTGTGGAACCGGAGACGATGTTTAAGGCGTTGTTGATGTTGAATCAGCAGGTATTGTTTCTATCCTGCTCCCTTTGTGTGCTTTCAGTCTCTTAGGGCTGCGGGTATCTGGGTGCTACACAGATGCCTTCCACAAAATAATTAACAGGAGAGTAGGACTAACCAATAAATTCTATCCAACGGATTATTAAAAGTAATTAACTTTGATTTTTAACTTATGTTTACATTACTGACTGTCATACGGCTGAAAACAGGAGCCGTGCCAGCAACTCCTGGACAACGGCACCTATGTTGTCAATGTAGAGATCTGCTATTGTGCAACAATAGTAATTTCCTTTGGAAGCAAAGTGAAGCAATTCTTCAGTTGGAAGCAAAATGAAGCAATTCTCTTTTGGAAGCAAAGGAAAGCAATTCTCCCTTTGGGAGGAAAGGAAAGCAATTCTTCTTTTTAAAGCAAAGGAAAGCAATTCTTCCCTCGGAAGCACAGTAAAGCAATTTTTCCGTCTGAAGCAAAGTAAGGAAATTTTTCCGTCTGAAGCAAAGTAGAGCAATTTTTCCTCTGAAAGTAAAGTAAATCAATTTTTCCTTTGAAAGCAATTCTTCTGTGGTAGAATTCTTCCTTTGAAAACAAAGTTGGTTTTTTTTAAAATTAATTTCTTTGAGCCTTAAGTCAGTCGAAGCAACTTAATGCTTGTATGGCTGAACCGGCTCAATTTTGAACATTACCAGACTTTTAGAGAATAAATATCTGGTAAAGGGAGGTGCCAACCCGGGGATTCGACCCGGGAAACCTCCGATCATCGTAGGGGCCGAAAGATTGTCCAGAAATGGCCAGAATAGTTCCCTTAGCCGCTGAAGGAGCATGGTAGCCTCTCACGCTACCCTGGCCGGCAGTCCTGGTGGGGACTTTGCCAAGGTGCCCTTTTCAGGGCTTCGACCAGGTCCGTAAACCTCCAGCAACCAGGCTGAGCTCTCTCATAACTCAGACATGATGACCACAAGTAAAACAATAATTGAAGGAAAGCAATTCTTCCTTTGGAAGCAAAGGAAAGCAATTCTTCTTTTTAAAGCAGAGGAAAGCAATTCTTCTTTTTAAAGCAAAGGCACGCAATTCTTCCTTCGGAAGCACAGTAAAGCAATTCTTCCTTCGGAAGCACAGTAAAGCAATTCTTCCTTCTGAAGCAAAGTAAGGAAATTTTTCCTTTTGAAGCAAAGTAGAGCAATTTTTCCGCTGAAAGTAAAATAAAGTAATTTTCCCTAAGAAAGTAATTCTTCTGTGGTAGCAAAGTAAAGCAATTCTTCCTTTGGAAACAAAGTAAAGCAATAAGCAAAGTAAAGCAATTCTTCCTTTGGAAACAAAGTAAAGCAATTCTTCCTTTGGAAACAAAAGTAAAGCAATAAGCAAAGGAAAGCAATTCTTTCTTTGGAAACAAAAGTAAAGCAATAAGCAAAGGAAAGCAATTCTTCCTTTGGGAACAAAGGAAAGCAATTCTTCCTTTGGAAACAAAAGTAAAGCAATAAGCAAAGTAAAGCAATTCTTCCTTTGGAAACAAAAGTAAAGCAATAAACAAAGGAAAGCAATTCTTCCTTTGGGAACAAAGGAAAGCAATTCTTCCTTCGGAAGTAAGGACATTTTGTTTGGAAAGGAAGTAGAGGAAATTTTCCTTTGGAAGCAAACTGGAGAAATTCTTCCTTTGGAAACAGACCGACATAACTCTGCCCCTGAAAATAAAGTAAAGAAATTCTTCCTGTGGAAACAAAGTAAAGCATTTTTTCCCCTTTGGAAGCAATTCTTCTGTATAAGCAAAGTAAAGCGATTCTTCCTTTGGAAACAAAGTAAAGCAAGTCTTCCCTTGGAAGCGAAGTAAAGTAAATTTTCCTTTGGACGTAAAGCAAAGCAATTTTTCCTTTAGAAGCAAGGTGAAGCAATTCTTCCATTGGAAGCAACTGTACCGCCGTACGTTTTTCACCTAGTTAGCTAAATTCAACAAAACTTATTCAGGTTCGGAATCAGTACGGAATCTGTTGACTGAACACTTTGTGGTTGCTAAGAAACTCGGACACAGTAAATCCAAATATTCCTTTATCATCTAATTCCATTGTTGTCAGAACTCCTCCTACTCAGGTGTGCGAAGAGATTAATGACGTGTTCTCTTGGGGATCTGCTTAAAATAGCAAGATAGCCAAGGGGATCATCCACTGTCTTAACAAAATATTGTATTGCTCGGCTGTACTTTTAAGTAATGAAGCTGCACAATCCCCTAATTACAAGCCTTTGCCCACTTTCCTCGGGTTCTCAGCAAAACCTAATGAAGTTAGTTTTTTGTTACTGGACTTTTTTTTTTTGCATAGGTATTTAGCTTAAGTGTGGAAAGAATTTGCAATCCCTTAAAAAATTACACCAGTAATTTAGTAGTCTGTTTACCGACTCACTACCAACATCACAGCGCTCGGGTAGAAATGGTTTTTGGGAACAAAGGTTACAGACACACTAATGGCTGGCAAAGCTAAACCAGTGCTGATAAACCTCAGCACCCATTTTGAACTAAATGGCATGCTTAACAATGTGTGCTGATCTTCAATATGAGAATCATCATGTCCAACTTATGAAAACAATTTGAATTCCACATCGGATGAGGGATCACAGTTATTTCTCGATACGGCTTCCCGGCCGTGTTTCGACATTGCTTCGTCTCCGCACTCAAACGGCACGTACTAATATAGCTCTTGACGTCGATTAACACCTTCCACTCCGGATATTAAAGTATTTTTTTAAAAGTCTGACGAATGCATTGTTCAAAACCACATTTTTTTTTTATTGGCAGATCATGCTTCAGACTATGCTTCGCTCACTGAAGCCACTAAAAATTAATTCAGTGGTTCTCAGGAGTAGTATTTTTTTAAAAATTGATACGAGCGAGCGACATTTTATTTTTATTTTTTGTTTGCAATTTTTCAGATGCGAGCGATGGTTTTTTAGTTCTCTAAAACAAAAACTATCACTTTTGTTGTACGAGTAGGCTACAATAGTTAGACTTTCTCAACAATGTCCTGGACGGGTGCATACAGCAATGAGTCAAGTCTCAATCAAGCTTTAAAAATGTTGCCGTTAATACTAATTGCACTTTCAGGTTTAATACACTTCTGTGAACAAGCTTTTCCACATTCGCTACATTCAAACGGTTTTTTCCCACACGTTAGAACTGTGGTGCAGCGTTAAATGAGACTTGTGTGAAAAGGCCGTTCCACAATCATGACATTCAAACGGTTTCTTTCCACTGTGTACAAGTGCACGTGCCGTAAAGTAAACTTTTACCGCCAAAGCATTTCTACACTGATTGCATTTAAACGGTTTCTGCCCACTGCGTACGATCTTAAATAACGCTTGTGAGCAAAAGCTTGTCCACACTCGACACATCTAAACAGCTTCTGAATTGTGCATGTATGCAGTGATAAGCCACTTGTAAAGGCCTTTCCACATTCAACGCATTTAAGTGTGTTTTTTTTTTCTGTGGCGTATAGCTGTTTCGTGTTAGATAAAAAAAACTTTTTTGCAAAAGCCTTTCCACCACACTCGATTGTTTAAACGGCTTCTGCCAACTGAATAAAATTGCATGCAGCGATAAACTACTCTTGTAAATTGCCTTTCAACATTCAACACGTTTCAACGGCCTCTTTCTGTGGGGTATAACGTGTGTCACGTTAAATAAAACTTGTTCACAAAAGCCTTTCCATACTCGTCACATTCAACTGGTTTCTTCCTAACCCGTGCAATTTCAACTCATCTTGTGCGTAAATGCTATCCCACATTCACCACATTCAAACGATTTCTATCCACAGAGTACAAATAGCAGGTACCCTATTCTAAAACGAAACCAGTTCACAAATTCTACTGCAGCCGAAACCGTTGTGTTTAATGACAATGACGAGCATTCTTCATTCTATCTTTGCAATAGTGGAGACGCCATCGTCGTGATATCCTGAAAAAATCTCCGACAACGTAGAGGATTCATTTACTCGATTTATAAAGCAACCTATTTCACAATTCTCTTCCCAGAGAAACTTTCAAAGGGTCACAGCACACCTGGTGCATTGGACACGGCTCGTACTGCAGGAGGACCATTTGGCAGAGATTGTGTGAATGGAGCACAAACTTGCATGTTCATCGGTTCCAGTTTCATGAAAATGTTGACGCACGATTGGAATTTTATTTTGGACCCTGGTTTAAAAACACATTCAACACGCTAAGAAATCTACGCGAACTTTTAGCGACCTTACGTTCCCCCATGAGACTCTCATTTTGAAACTGGATTTCATACTTTTGGCTTACTGTGTAGGTGTATACCATAAAGCAGAAAAGTTTAAACCCATCTGATAGGATCACCACAAACACAACTTAACGTAAAAAAAGTTGCATGCAGTGGAGAAGCACTTCTCACGGTTGGAATTTTTGCATTTAGGAGTTGAGGAAAATAAAATCCTGTTGCATTCCTGGGTCACGTGACCGCAGCTGGTGGAAGTTGCAATGCTTACCTTTTTTTGTTACTTCTCCTTCCTGTGTTAAAAAAGTAATTACGATGTTAAGTCAATCTTTTGTTCTATTAGTTTGGGTCCTTTAGGCACGGTGTTTATTTGGGCGGCTAGTGTGGTGATTGTGACGTTGTCGTGCAATTGTGCCACTCACAACTTTAGTGAGTGGCACTGTTGTTAGATGGAGTGACTGTGCAGTGGCATCAACTTTCGCCTGGAGAATTTGGTGTTGTCTTCGTTCTTGCGCGATGGTGACGGGCGGTGGTGGTCGTCCAGCAAGCTTGATGTGTTGGTTTGGGCTATTCTTGGTGTGAAGCCAAACATGTCCCGCTTCTCATTAGGCTTAATGTCGGTAAACAAAAGTTGAGACACGTTCTACAATTCATAACTCATGGATGCGAATTCAAAGGGAGACAGGGGTCAAGCTTTGATCGCCTCCTTAACCGCTCACAACTGAGGCCAATCGAAAATGGTGGATTGGCTGCCTTCACATCACGTAACTCCAGTTTGCCTCCCCCCCCATGAACACAACGTTGGTCGGTTTAGACTTAGAAAGTAACATTCCTTCCCCCCCCCCCACACACACACACATAACAAACAGGCTTCAACAAAGTAATGAAGACAGTGACAAGACATGATTACGTCTGGAAAAGGCTTTTTTTTTTTTAATTAGAATTAATACAAAGATAGTGGACATACAAAACATTACAAAATAGTTTCTCATACAAATTTGAAAAAAAGTCAATTCGTATTTACATCAGCGAGCAAAGCACAATAGAGTAGTTCACAATTGCTCAAAACAAAGACAAAAATTAAAATAACGGATAAAAGACAGTTGGTTATGATTCAGATTCCCATGCTCACACATGTTAGTCTTAAGGCTGTGGGACAATATAGTTTCACAGGTGCTGGCTACATAGATAAACAGGAACAAAATTGCAAATAGAAATACAAACTGGAGAAATACCACAACAAATTACGTTAGCATATAGGCTTATAACTTGCTAACAGTTTCAAAATTTGCCAATACAGCATTTTGTGCATTCGTTAAAATAAAAATGTGCAATACGTTTATGCTTAATTTGACCAAACTGTTAAGTTTTCCCTCTAAATCGTAGGATTGACTGAATGCGGCCAGCATACTCGGTTCGGCACAAGATACAGAGAACGTACTCGGGAAGTAGACGATATAATTTTGCCCAAAACTGATCGATTTGTAACACAGCATACTAATCGTTTTTTTTGAAAGCACTGACTGAAACGATGCAAATCTCTAAACTGATGGCTCAAGTCGTTCTATATAAGCATTTACCAAAACGAAATATAGGTTCCAAGAGAATATCTTTTAGTACAAATAAATAAACTCACGAATGCCACAGAAGTGACAAATTCCAAAGATAGGCAGCATGCTACGCCACCAACTGGGATTTAAAAAAATAAAACAATTTACTTTAAAACAAAACTAAGTTTTTAATTATTTGCTTTTAATCAGTCCATGAACTTCAAAATAAAAAAAAAAAAAAGGCCTTTAAATTTACGAATCGAGGCCTGGTTCAGTTCTATCTCACAGCGAATGCAGAAAGGTGCCAAATCGACAAACATAAAGAAACAATTAACACTGCCGCTTTCTTTTTGCGTTTTCGGCTTTAGTCCGATCCCTGCACAAATATGTTATCCAAAAGTAGCTGACTCAAACCTCAACTAGGACTGCTCAACTAGCGTTAGCCAAACAAATACAGGCAAAAAGAATTGTGGTTGAACCAAATCAAATACGGTGCATCTAACAAAACAAAAGTGAACAGACGGAATGTTAAGCAACACAACGAAACAGAAACAATAGCGTCGGTGGCCCTTTTTTGATAACTCGATCAAACTTTGACAATCAAGTACACCATTTGAATCACTTTCTTAAGAGCTTTTCAACGGTCTTAGTCAAATACCTAGATTAGTTTTTGAATTTTTCAACAAACACCAAAAAAAAATTGCCCTTTAAGAAGCCCTAAACTGTACTTCCTCTTACTGAATACAATTATCGCATGCTTTGTTTTCTAAACACGTACAAAATTCGTACAAATGACCCACTATCGCACTTACTACAATAGGCAGCATATTAACAAAGTACAGAATGGTAGCACTGGGAAAATATTAAAATTAGTCCCGATATCTGCAAGATATTGGTTGGATACCATGCGTATCAACATCAGATCGATACCAAGTAAATTGTTATTGGTATCGAAATGGTTTCTGTAAACGTGGCACTGACACAGCCTTAACTACATATCAAATGACCAACTCAACAGAAATCAACAATAAAAAAAATCATTACATTTTTTCCTTCTATTTCATCGCTAGATTATATACTGAACTCGCAAGCGGCACGCTTCCTAGCTGAACGTACCGAGAGAGTCGAGTCAATAAATGCAGTACATTATCCACTACAACTATGTAGTTTCAAAATCAGGACATGGGATAGTCTACCCTAACAACGCTTAATCATCAAATCGGTTGGCAAATGTCATACAAGCATGCACACATTGTATTGGGGAAAATGCATAGAGATCATGGGATAAATACGTTCAACTGAACATCTGCTGGTGTCGTATCAAATGTCGCACTGTTTTGACATAACGGCATTAGCGCGGAATATCATTACAAAACCTTGCTTGTATCCTAAGGCTGTTTGCAAAAAAAAAAAGGTGTTTCTCAAGCACTGCCACACACAAGTGAAATCCCACTGCACAAACCTTTTCTCCGTTATTAAGAATACAAAGTTTCCTTCGCAAAAAAACTTCTGTATCGGATGGTACAATACACCATTTTAACCATATTTTACGACCTTTCGAATGGCGTTAACATCACGGTATTAGCCGAGTAACAAGTGTGGCCGAGGAAGAAGCGCAGTAATGAAAAAATATAACGTTTTTTAACACAATATTAAATTAATTGCTTAAATTTAGGCTTACTTTAATGGCCAGAATTACAACAAAAAACTTTTTTTTAAATAACACCCATCTCAACTACTTTTTAAAAAGCCCGAGAAACACCTTTTTTTTTTTCTAACGGCCGAACTACTACATTTTTTTAAACATGCATTCACCGTAGTCCACTGTAGTATGGGAGGGATTTCTGATTGGTTACTTTTCTTGGCTACACTATAATCTCTGTAAATGCTACAAATGGTGACAGACTTGAAAGGCATTCAATAATGGTAGAATCAATTAGCAGGCTATGTTTTAGTTCGATACCCAAACATTTACTTTGGTTGACGTCCTATTAAACTGAAAAACGTTAAACACGGCAAACCGAACTGAACATAATGGCATTCAATATTTCGCAACGAAGTGCCAAACCAGACAAACTGTCACGTCTTGTTGATGGATTTAACCCTTTCAAGACCAGATTTTTTTTTATCCTGTCATGTACCCTTGGTTGGCGAATAGAACCTGATCTGGCATTCACTTGGTTTGCAGATAATGTAGTTCAGGGTGCCCGGATTATGCGTTATTGGTAAGGCTCGGCCGATACCGGCATCGGTATCGGCACCGATACTAGCGGTATCGGTATCGGATCCGTATCGGCCAACTGTTTGGTCAAGTATCGGTTTTTGCGATATCTTCGCCAAAAATTGTCCGTTTTTGATGTTCCAATACACCATTTTAACCGTTTTTTCGAGAGCTTTCCAATGGTGCTAATTTCGGAGCGATAGCTTCTGTCGTTCTCAAATTATTTAACAAAAACCAAAATCAGGTGCCAAAAAACTCACTTAACTGCAAGATGCTTGCTCATTGAGCTTTGAGATTCGGAATTTTTCATCAAATTTTGTTTCTGAATATGGAAGAAACATTAACTTTGCTGGAAGTAATGCATTGAAGTATCGGCATCGGTATCGGTGATGTAGCATCGGACCGTATCGATATCGGATCGGATCGGTCAAAGTTGGTATCGGCCGAGCCTTAGTTATTGGACTTTGTGAATTATTCAGTTTTTTTTTATTTCCGTCAGATAACATACGGCTAACCACAGTTTTTCAATGGCTCGATCCCTAAGCTATTTCGAACTGTTTTTTGAAAACAATGATTACATAAATAAATCATTCTTTTCAGTAGTTTTCAATTACTTTTAAGGTTGACTGGTTTGGCATGTATTTGTTTGATTCTACATCGGTACTTTAAGTTTTGTTCAGTTCCACTTGAAAAGCAGATATTCATGAAAACCTTGGGAGTCTAATGATAAGCCGTGTTACTCCTTTTTATTATATTTACAAAACAATGTAAATGTGTCATTTATTTAAGGTCTGAAAACTACCATGGTTGCGACAACATCAGCCACCATTGTCTCAATCCCCAAACACCCAACGTATTGAAATCAGTATCGAACATGATTGGAGTCGCGTACGTACGTTGCTTGGTGTGAGGATGCAGTTTTAAGCAATCATGTCAGCTGAATAAAAAAAACAAGTTGTCTACATTAACATTACATTTTATGACAGAAGACAACTATTTGAGGCAATATAACACATTAGTTTGTGACTACGCATTAACACGATAAGCGGGGAAAGGGGAAGAAGGTCCCATTTTGAGATTATGGTGACAAATTACGCAAGCAGAGAACCACGCTCTGGAGCCAAGAAATCATTTATCCTAACACTTTCAAAGCTACATTTGGTTCGGTATAAAATTCTCCATCAACTACTATACCAACAACATCGCAACTATGGTACACGAACATTTAAAGGTAGTATAAGGACATGCTTGGTACCTTTTTACAGAGCTCGGCAGCTAATGGGCTGATTCTACGGAACACAAGATAAAAATGCTTACGACTTGTCTTTTGTTATAATGGATAACAAAGTACTTGAACCTACTTTCATAAAAGCAGAAAAGGAAGACAAAAATTAAACAGTAAATTAATTCAAGTGGCAACTGTGTAAATCATAATGTTTAATAGGTGACATGAAAAACCTTTGCAAATGTCAATTGTGCCCGCCACAGCAACTACAGAAACAAATGTTGCAGGACATTATATTCACAACACTAAAGGTTGGATAGGGGCAGTGGACTGGCAAGGTCGGGAAGGTGTGGGGTGGGTGGGGGGGGGGGGGGGGGGAGGATCGGTAAATCCAATTCTGGCCCTTATAGGTAGCCCACACTGATTTAATTAACTTTAAAAAATGGTCCCTGTGGGTTCGTGCGCATGTATAAACGTAAAAAATCCAAGACTTGTCGATGTAAAAGATCAATTAACAGACAATTAAAATATCGTTCCTAAGTACACGCTAATTCAATGTTCACTCCAGCGTGTACTTGTAAACGATGTCTCAAATTATCCAATGAAGCAAGCCACATGGCATTTTTAACGAAGTATGAAATCGTATGAAAAGCGACAAATTTCATTCCATTACAGAACACGGGCACCGCAGACGCTACAATTCCGCTTTGGCGTAGCAATTTTATTCTTAGTGCACGCTGTCCGTTGTATTGTTTTTACATCAGTGTTTCAACAGAAATTTCACGCCGATGTCCGATTTGCATTTTCAAATTTTTCGAGCACTTCCCCAGACTTCGAATTTGATTTTTAGTTTCCAGGACATATCCACATTTTCAAGGGACCTGTATGAATACTGCTGTTGGCTGCCAACTTCCTCCGACTGGCCTGCAGACTCGCCATGGGAGTAGCGTTAATGTCTGCACAATTTTTCCCCAATTGTTGGGGATACAGCAGTTGTATGTTGGTACTACTACTGTGTCGTGCCACATATAATTAGGTCAACCCGTTTTAAATCATTAGAAGTTTTTTTTCACAAGCTTTCCAAGGGTGAAAACCCTCAAATAACGGCTTGCTTTAAAAAGAAGTTATGACGGACAATGCGAAAATAAACAGATTTATTACCGTGAAGGCATCATTGAAACTAATTTGCTAAAAAACTTGAAACTTTTTTTGTAACAAATAGCCAAGTCACGTCACTTTAGGAGGTTATCTTCTCGTCATTCGTATACCAACAGACAGAACTCCAAAAATTCCCCAAAACTTAAAACAACGATAAACAAGATGAAGTAATTTATTGGTTCGACTTTTCCACCTCGTACTTAGTAGTGCACATCCATGAAGCTCAGTCTTAGATGCAATTCAGTTATTTCACGCTGAATAAACGCAAACTTTCTCTCCCATTTTTGCCCACATCAGAGTAAATGTTGTCAAGAGGTATTGTTATAATGGGGTTTAACAGTAGTAACTTAACCAAAACTATTTAACTAAATTGTTTGCTGGTTCAAACAAATACGTCAAATTACTTCGTATTAACGTAAAATAAAATCAACATTGTTGATTTAACTGACTTTTTTATCATTAATTCAGAATTTGTTCAGCAGTAATTTAAGTGATCAACACCCACTGCCAGATTTCCAAATAGGATCATGCACAAGGTGTCAATTTTTAAGGGGGCGGCAGGAAGGCCCAAAATAATCAGATATTTGATGAGCTCGGGTAGGTTTTAAAGGTTTGCTCTTACAGTCCACCGAGCAATTGAATCTGTACTAGAATTATTAACTCGCACCAGTTTTTTTGTAGATAGTAATGAATACAAACATATAACAAAAAAAAAAAGGAAATAGTAGAATTAATGGCCTTATTAACTGCTAAGGTTATCTCAATAAGGAAAGGGAAACTTTTACTAGTAAATACCTAGGTCCTAAACAGGCCGCACTAACACGAGCACGAGTGCGTTACTGGGGCCCTTCTCTTTCCAAGTGCATTGGGCTGGGCGAGGCCAGGACTGAACCAGAGCCCTTTAGCATACGAGATGGTCAGACTAACCATTGAGCCACAAGCAGTATGGGGACACAAACCAGTAAGGATGGCATTGTGGTGGGCCTATAGATAGCAACAGGTAAAAATCCGGACCTGAATACAGCTTTAGCAGTTGGTACTGAATCGGCAAAACAAAGTAAGCAGATCTGATTAGTATTTTTTTAATTAAATTATAATCTTTTTTCTTCGCATTGAAGTCAATGATTAAGACACAAATCGCTGTAAATAATAATCGCTGTCAATCAACGACATGCTTTAAAATCAATGACATGCTTTTAATCACTACCACATCTAATCCACGCAAAAGAATGTTTTTTGTTCAACATGAGATTTCAGCTCAAAGAAGAAATGCATGAAACTGAACAAAATTTTCTATTGTGTTACTTGATTGAACAAAACATATGAATTTAACGGCACACAAGTGACATTTGTGTGGGGTTTCATGTAGTATTCATGATTATTTACACAATACAAATAAGCATATTATATGGTACCATTAGATGGATAACGTAAACAAAGATAAAAAAAAAACAAGTAAAAAACAGAAGATCTATATTCAAAAAGAGACGTTCAAAATGAGGAAAGTGGAATGCAATATTTTTCAGTTTAGCCCACAACTGAACTATTCTGCATCGCTACCTTTTCTAGATATGAACGAGATTTATAATGGAAAGCATTACACAACGAGAACTTTGACCGCTCGCTCAAGTGTGTTCGAGACACAATTCTATAGACAATTTTCAAGCTTGCGACTGAGCTCGAAACATAAGCCGGTTTGTTTCCTACGATGTAGATTTTTAAAGGGCACTCACTACAGTTGCTAAATTGCATTGATTTTATCACATAAGGGTCTTTTGTGTGGACGGTGAACCACGGCCAATTGACACACCACGGCCAGTTGATGCTTGGAAGGAGCCAGAAGGCATTTCACTACTTTTTTTGTGGTAGTAAACCAGATTTGAGAAACATCTGTCAACTAGCTTACATTCAGGCAGAAGCTTCCCACGGTGAGCTCACCCTGCCTCAATTCAGTTGCCCCTTAGCAGCTTTTCCGACACACATTATATCTACGTAAAGTTAATATTTTAAGGGTTTTCAGTGTTTTGTGCTGGGAATTACGTTTTCTTATTTTGTAGCAAGTTATGTCGTTTAACATTTATCTTTTTTTCTCCCGCTACCATAAGCTGCCACTCGAGTCAACTTAAGCAAAGTAACTCCTCTGCCTATAGAGGGCAAATTGTCCTTTAACAAAACCTGAAAGCTATCCGCTCTCGGGAGATAGATTGTCCTCCCCTGGTAACCGTCGGTTCTCGGCAGTGTGAAGCTTGCTGGTATTTTTTTATAGTTTATATTTCACAAATAGTCCGCAGCAAACACGTCAAAATAATATATTAAAATGCTAAATTTATCTATTAAGGCAATCGTTACCTTTTGTGCGACAAAAAAATGCCGTAATGCTTTAATTTCATTTTCAACTGGATAATGAGTCTAAAATCGATCGATGGCTGTATAGACATTTTTTGCGGAACCATAAGTATTTCTGCCAACGTTACCCCAGTTCATGTTCTCTCACTTGCAACGTTAGCCGGTTTGTTGATGCCATACATGGAATATTACAACAACCGTGGTTGTGTCAAGTCCGCAGTCACGTCAGCATCTTTGGTGTAGCTAACTATTTTAAGCGTTAGTCTCGGGACGAATTCGATTATCGGTACTCAATACCGTGGAATCAGGAGAAATAATACCTCCATTATCAGCCAACAACCGGGCTGTGATAACAATAAGAAAAGCCTAAGGAAAACTTCCTTAAGCATTTAATCTCCGGAGAAGTCATCCGATGTGCCCGTTAAAAGCAATTCAGACTGACTTATTCATTCATGCCTGCAGTAAAGTACATGAAGCTCATCCTAAAAGAATACCGTAAATGCTCTACAATAACCATATCTCTTAAGTGACCGGTTTTCAGTAATGACCAGGTTCAAAAATGTCTTGGGTATTATGGGAAAAAATACAAAACAAACACGTATAAGATCTCCTGCAATGTTTCAGATATCACCCTATTGCTGTAGTGTTTAGTCCACGTTTAACCTTACTGCTGTATTAATGTCCTTACCATTTTTACTTTTGAACACGATAGGTATGAAAGAGGATTTAGGTGTGTATTCTAGCCAATCTAAAGCTAGTGGGGAGGTTAGTTACACCCACAGGGCAGAAAATATGCCATTTAAAGGGCCAACACGAATAGTTTTGCAGGGATTAAAAGCACATCACTAAACTACAGCTAGAACAAAGGGTTGCTAAGGAGTAAACATCCGGCCTTTTTTTCCCATCCCTTGTTAAAGACTTCAGCAGTAGCAAGGTTAGCACGTTAACTAGACGGCACACATGCAATTAGATCTATGTATTCTGTGTGGCATTTTGTTGTTGTTACTTTCTGCCAGAAAGTATATTCTAAGAAATCCTTAGTTACCTAGAAAACTATAGACCAAATACGGTTAGTAATTCCTCCCTAGGGCACAGAACGATCAGAATATCGAAAGTCGAACCACCTGGCACAAACTAGATGCGATCAGGTGAACAAGTCTTCGTTACCCAGCTTGCTTGAGACTGAAACCATGCATGCGCTCGTGACAAATCATTGCTACCGTGCAAACAATCTTAGTGTGCTGTCTGAAATGGTGCAGCGGGCCAATTAGCCAATAATGGCATGATCGTAGTGGTTTGACACTTAAGTGACCTGGCTATTACTACAGCATTTACGGTAACGATCACTAAAGGATAGAAAAATGCAAGGGAAGTATAAAAAATGAACGTAAAAATCCTCTATTGTAAAGCCATTGTATAACAAAAGAAATAACAAAAATTATACACATGTTTACATTAACGCTGATAACCTGATTATTAACAATATGCGTTACTATAAAAATACAACAAAGTGCGCTACGTACGTAGAATAAAAAAAAAAAACCAAGAAAATTTTTTCAATTCAATGCAATACCAGTTGCAGATTAGCTACGACGACAATACTTTTCCTACACGACTTCAGAAAATACTGCTTGGCATTTAATAGACAGCCGGGTTTTGCACGGCGCTGCAATGTCCACGACGAGCCGTTAAAATGCTCAGATCTGGATCAAGGAGCTAAAATACGGCCGGCCTTCAATTGGTCCCAATTGTTCACTAGCCTTTTACTAGTGCTAGTCAGGATTGCTTCACAACAACAATTGACGCACCAGCACGGCCAGTATTCAGAGACTTCACCTAAACATAAACAGAAAAAAAACAAGATTGAAAAAATATGCAAGTAAACACTTATCAATCAATTAAAAGACTTTGTATAGAACAAACAAAATCATTTCAAAGCATCAATTTGCACAAAACCCACAAAAAAAAAACACGTAATAATAATAATAATCTTTTTGATTTCCAACGTTTTCAGGAACACTTCTGATGATGGGGAACGAACTTTTCCCTCAAGTAACATTGAGGATTCATTTCTTCTGTTGTGGTATTGTATTAATTTTTCATCTTCAAATAATCTTTGTACAACTCTTTCATTGTTGGACCGTTGTTGCAGCAGTGGATTTATATCGTGAAGACACACTGCTTCACCGTTTTCTTACCACTAGTAAGAACCACAGCTTGGCGTGGGGTTCTTACTTACGTAAGTAAGAAAACGAAGGCCTTTGGTTTTTACTTAAGTAGTAAAAATACAATTGCCGTCCATGTTTACATGTCCAAAATCGTTTCTAAAGTATTACTAAACTATTTCAAACTTTAAATTAGCAATTACTATTTTTTTTAATTAGAAAAAAGAATTCTAGGCATAGAAAACGAATGTGTGGGGCTCATACTTACATAAGTAAGAAAAAGAAGGCCTTTGGTTCTTACTTACGTGGGTAAATCTGCTGCCACTATCGATGTTTACGTGTCAATGTTTACATATCAATGTTTTCAAAATGATACATTTATTACAGCTGAAGAAAGACCCAAAGTAAATAGTTAAAATGGATTATAAACAAATAAGGCATTTATTGCAGTTACTGGTTTTAAAAACGGAGTTGGAGCAAAGAACATTCCCGCCAGCAATGGCTCGTTATACTGTAACAACAATGGCTCAGTTACTAACAATGCAAATCGTTGTTGTACAAATATGTTCGACGATGATCGTCAACAATACGCTATTGCAACAATGTCTCGTTCACTAAAGATTCAACTCTTCGTTGTACAAATATGTTAGACGATGGCATTCGGCAACAATGCGGTAAAGACTTTCGCTGTGGGAAGACTTACCACATTGTTGCCGAACGCCATTGTCTAACTGATACTTAATTATCCAAGGAACGATACAAACGAACACAAGCACACGAAAATCCCAAATTGGCATACAAGTTTCAGTATCATAGTAATGTCCCTGGCGAAGTCCATGCGAGTCTGTGCCGATCAAGGAAGAATGACATACTAATATGATTCTTCAGCTACTGTATGATCTATTCTTGCTTCTCCTGGAGAATATCTTGGTTCTCAGAGGTAACCCAGATCCAATCCCAAGATTTACTCCTTACTTTGCTTAAATACCGCAAGTTTCCCAGATCGAATCCCCAGGTTTACCCTTATTTTACTAAAATATCGGCGGTTTACCGGATTGAATTCCAGGTTTACCCCTTACTTTACTAAAACATTGGAGGTTTCCCGGATCGAATCCCCAGGTTTACCCTTTTACTAAAATATCGGAGGTTTCCCGGACCGGATCCCCAGATTTACCCCTTATTTTATTTTTTTCTCCAAAACCTTCCGAGTTCCAAATTAGCGCCCATACAATAGTTAGGTCGTAGCGGTATTCAATCGGTTTTCACTGGGTTTGGAGACGAGACGTTCCACTGGGCTGTTGCAGTTTACTTAGTTCAGGGCCTCGGGAAACAAAACTTCTGCGGTAAATACATGTAGTCAAGATTTCAGGCATGTATTTACCTGAGTTTAAAGTTTATTTGCATAATTTTTTTTCGCAATAATAATAGAGATGTCACTACACCGAATGCATAAGTCACGATTACCATCCGTCTAACAAAACGTTTGAAATAACCTTGTCTTTGAATAGCCTATGTTACATCCATTTATCCATACTTATTAGTGGGACAACAAAACGCATGCTCATTTTACACATTTCTGTATAGCTCAGTTATCGTTTACACAACAATACAATGTTTATTTACTTTACGCCGGTACTGTACACATGTATTTATTCGCTTCAGTGTATTCTCGTTTATCTCTAATATTTACTACTAATTTTGTTTCCTAAAGTAGTAATTGTATTTTTACAGCTGGGTGCGATAACGTGGTAAATAATTTAAACAACGGTACTTGCTTCGCTATTTTTATCATAGTTTCTCACACATGTATTTTTTAAAAGCAATCATAAGAGGTCCAAGGGTCTGATCCCAGTGTTAAAAGTGGCAAGTACCCAAGTCTAATCTATCTATTAACGAGACCAGCCAATAGGTTAACTTCCACCGAAACTTATCGTCGCTACCGAGGACATTTTTCTACTTCGTGCTTGGTGACATTGTATCACGAAGCAATGACGCGAGAGGGTCATGGGCGCTGTTCGGGTCAAGTAAAGAAGTGTAAAGATTTTCTCATCGACGAGTGCTTCTCATGAACCTTACTGGCCCTTCCCATGACCAACTTGAAGTCACCGTGCCTCCGATTGCCAAACTAGACACAAAGTGGAATTGGACAGAAATCATTGAGCGACCCTCCAGTGAATAACATAGAGATCAGTGGTCGGCGGCACGTGCACGAAGATTTAAAGTGCAACACGGATTAAGTGTACATCGAACGAACGTTCTCTGCTGTGGTGTGGTCTTCTGAAGAAGAGGAATGGTGTTTTCTTCCTTAAAAATTTAAGTGAACAGTTGATGAAACATTCTTGGAGGTGATAAAAGTGTTTCCAATCATTTAATATGTCTGAATATTATCACTGTCCATGACGTTTACCGGTTTTTGCATTTACACTGTAATCCTCAGCTGCCCCTTAATGCACAGATTGCTTTACTGCACGGCACTTCTCTACATTTCATCAAGCAAAGGTAGCACACTTTACACGTTGAGTGCCCATGACGTGTTAACTCGTCAAACAGTACTGCTGTCCTGAACGATGACGAGTTAACTCACTGTGCTGGCCGATTCATATGCACTGGCCTATTCAATGCTTGTTTTCTAACGTTGGGACATAGCTACAGCTAATCTATAGGTATTGGGCCATTCGGAGTGCTTATATTCAAAGTGGAAATCATTTTTGTAGTGCTAAATACGGTCACAAGATGCCAGCACGTGTCACGTAGTGATGTGTGAGATTTTTGTGCTCAGTAGACGACGTCGTGCATGTCTTTAGTCTCGTAAACAACGTGAAGCACAATGGTGTTTTGTTTTATAACAAAGTTTTATGACAAACGGTGTTCAAAAAAATGTACAAGGTAACAATAAATAATACTTATAAAGCATCTACATCTGTCAAGTAAATGCAATGACGAGTAAACTCGTCATGCGGTACAGATAAGCTCCATTCAGAAGCTCCAGCGGTTCTAATGTTACTAATACGTTCCAGCCCGCATGACGAGTTAACTCGTCATTATATTTAAGTTTTTTAGGGAATAATGCCCTTAGAGGGCACCAATATTATTTGAAGAATCCAAACATAATAATCAACATATTAAATAAAAAAAAAATTTAGGCCAGGAGGTACATTCAACAATCCAACTTGGGCAGTAAACGTGTTAACAAATTCAAGTTTATTTTAAGGTTTTAGCAAGAATATTTCCTATTTTTCCAATTTCCCAAAAACAAAACACTAAGGCTGGACCGATCCCGATTAACGATCTTTACAGACATTTGCCATATTGGTAGAAATCGGGATCGGTAGATAAAACCCAGATAGATCGGTAATAAACCAATCACTTCTCATCGACCGATTTTGACGTTTGACTATACTACTTCAAAGGTTTTTACACAAGCTATCCAATGGTCCAACCTCCAAGCAGTGGTCTCTTATTGTTTACAAATTACAAGGCAAATATTAAATTTTACTGGGGGTTTTGTGTTTTAAAATGATTTTAGCATTTGCAATATTATTTTAAACCAATATTTAAAAAATAGTTCTTTGCATTTAGGCCTATACTTTATTTACGCAATGCTTTCAAAAGTAATTTTTTTTTATTAAGACATACTGTTGTATTACACTCTTCGGTTAATTGGGAACTAGGATCGGTTATCGCGAATTGATATAGGCCAGTTTCGTTAATGATCGGCTCGGGTAGAAAAAAAGCTTGTAGGATAACTTAGGGAACACTATAAAACTAGTTAAATTACATTACGCAGTGTTTATAGAGACAGTCTCCTGCAATATAGTATTTAATTTGTTTCTGTTAGCAGTGCTTTTTCAGCTCTACATGCCGGTGCCCATGCCGGAACCAAAACCAAAACAGAAATTCAGTCGACCTCTAAATTTAATGCTATCAGTTAGGCAGAAAATCAAGTCATCAATACTGATATATTAGGCACCTGGAAGCATTTCTTGCGCAGCACCTACTTACCGTGGTCCACTCATTGTTTTGCGGGTCATAAGCTTCCACGAGACTAAGGTATTGTTGGCCGTCATAACCACCAACAGCAAAAAGTCTATCTCCTAGTAAACAAACACCTACGGCATCCCGTCCTATACTCATGGATGCGATGCTGGTCCACGTGTCCGTTTTGGGATCATATCTGAAACAAAAAAAAGTTTAAGATGGCTTAACGTTTAGCTGCGTATCGCCTTCTGTGATGAGGTGTTTTTTAGGGGGACACTGAATGTTCAGCCTAAATTTGACATTTGGCTGAATATTGATTTCGCCTGATATGGTTGCCCTATTCACTCAACTTTATTTTCCACGGCTGTTTAAAATTATCCCTAAATGTGCAGTGCTGCAACATCTAAAACTTTAAATACATGATGAACAACATTGTAGAAACCAGATGGGACGCTCGCTGAGATCACTGGTGCAACGAAAAAGTGCTCTTATCAAAATCCACAATCCATCTGGTGAAACAGTTTTTTCTTCGTTATACTGTAGCAGATTCTGAAGAGCCATCAAATATTTAATGTGAACAGTGTTCTCCTTGGTAAAATACCGGTAAACGGCGATTACAGTGGTGTACGAACGCCATAGTAAAAAGATTTAATATACACAAACACCACCAACCAACTCCAACTTTAACTTCAATTTACGAGCCCTTGAGTCACTGGCCATCAATCGTTTCAGAAATCAAGAAATCCCCTGATGAACATCATAGGCCCAACATATTAAAAAAATGGACAACCTCCTCCTCCCCACAGTAACGGCTCGACTTGATACACAGTGGAAGATCAACCAGATGGCCTTGAGCGACGCAGCCTAAACATCAGTGGTGCGACGCGATAGAGTGCAATTTCAAATCGTGTAGGGGTTATTAGTACGTGTGACAGCTCCCCCAGTGCCAACCCCACAGTTAAGGGACTTGCTTGAAAATGTGTCGTGGTGCTAATCAAGGGGTTGCGGGAATTCCAAATTAACCGTGATGGAACAAGGCTAGTAGTCATGGTTCAGTTTTGGTGTTAGTTTAATGTTAAATATGAGCGATCGTGTGCTCAGGCTCGCCTGAAGTTCAAGGGCGACACTAACCTTGGCTTAGGGCCCTAAATGGAATGTCAACGGCATTAGGCTTACTTGGGAAAATTTGGATTAGTTAGTTCCGGGCTATTTTTACTCGTTGACTGCTAAATTAAGCAGCAATGGGTTGCAGTGCTGAACTAGTAACAGGGTTGGTCAGGTTTGAATTTAAGTTCGGGATTGGGGAGATTGGGAAAAACGATAATTTTAAAAGGTAAAATTAGTTTTTACTAACCTAAATACTTACTTCAGTAATTATGCTTAAATCATCATTTTACGCTATCACTGCTCATTTATCAACTAAAAAACTCCCTTTTTTAGCTTGTATCCAAACTTTCTCTCCTCTCCCGCCAGGGGCGCTGCTACTCGTAACTAGGAGGCCGCCATCTTGTTTGTTCCCCTTATCACATTTTGAACTCTCCTTTCAGTGAATGCGGGGAGGCGGGCGGGTTCTTACTATAGTAAGTATTTAGGTTAGTAAAAACTAATTTTACCTTTTAAAATTATCGTTTCTTACTACCTGCAAATACTTACTTCAGTAATTATGCTGAATTTGTCATTCAGGCGGTGGGGAAAAACCTCACTGAACCCGGGAGAGCTTGCCTATTACTGTTTTAACATGGAATAAGTCAACTTACCACTTCTACACAGTTGGCCTCGTCTCCTCTTCCAGTTACTTCACTGCCGTGCTCAGTTGACTGGGTGTCCCTAGTCTACACTCGAGGTGACTCCCTCAGTCTGAGTTAGCACTATAGTTCATTCACCAGTGTGTACCTCCGTCTGCACTAAGGGTGACCCCATCCGGTGGAACGTCATTAGAGCTCCTTTCCTGCCACCACATGACCCCTCACCACATTCTCTCCTCTAAGCCCACAAGTTTCCCGCAGGTAATGTTTGATGAAGGTGGTACTGCTATTCCAAGAGCACGCTGTTACCACCTCCTCCAAAGGTGTGCCACAACCATACGCCCATGATGCGGCTAATGCCCGTAGCTCATGCGCTCTAACTGTAGCGGGGAGATCTTCGTGATCCTGTCCGTTCAAGTATGCTCTTTTAATTACGGCACAGATCCATTTCCCCAACTTGAAGGGTGACACTCCCTTATCCATAATCTCACCACTGTTTGAGTCCACATCCAAAAACAGTGGAGTATGCTTGTTATGAACTTGCAGTCCTCTTTCTTTATTATCTGTTTTGGATAGGTAGAACCGCAACGCTCTAATGGGACACTGCAAACGTTCCTGGTTCCCTGGTTGTCCACATCCTTTTAGAGCTTTAATCCGTACCGGCTTTGGTATTGTTCCCGGTTTGCAATTTTTCGCTCGGAAATGGGCCGGAAACGTCAAAAATACCTCCGACCAGTCTTTGGAAAATCGAATATGACCGTCATCCCTGGTGAAGGCTGCCAACTCACTTTGACGTGCTGCCGAGGCCAAAGCGACTAGAAATACCGTCTTCTGGGATAGAGATAGAATGGACGCATTTCTAGCTGGCTCATATGGGGCGCCCATTAAACTTTTTAGCACCAACGGCAGATTCCATTTGGGGAACAATTTCGTTTGTCTTGGTCTTGCATTTTCAAAGGCTGTCATCTGTTTGGAAACCACCACATTGGAAACAGTCTTTGGATCCCCTACGCATGTCAGCACCGAGTTAATGGCCGAACGATAGCCCTTGATAGCACTTGGGGACAAGCCTTTGGTAAATAGCTCTTCAAAGAACAAAGTCAGCATTCGTAGGTCCGGGTTGCATGGGTCGCAGTCTGACTTTACACACCACTCGAACCACTTTTTCCATTTGGCATTGTAGTTACGTTGCGAGGACTCCCTCAAACACTTTGTAATCCTGGAAGCCACTACCTCCTTAAATCCCTCCTTCACCAAATTCTTCCTCAGAGTTTCCACCCTTGAAGATTCAGCATGGAAGGGTTTTGGTGCAGGGTTCTCCCACGATGCTGGGTTAAGAAGCTCTCTGTGATTGGCAGAGGGATCGGCTCCGTCTTTTTCAGCTCCATCAGCTCTGGGAACCATGGAGCTGCTGGCCACCAGGGGGCTACTAGGATGAACTGTCCTTTGGCCACTCTCAACTTGTTGACCACCTTCAACAGGAGTTTGAACGGCGGGAACAGGTACGCATTCAGTCCTTCCCAGCTTATTGACAACGCGTCCGTTGCCCAGGCCCGCGCATCCGGGAACGGGGACACAAAACATGGGAGCTGAGTGTTGTAGTGGGTTGCGAACAGATCCACCGACGGGGTTCCCCACTGATGAAACAGGGATTTGCAAACTTGAGGGTCCAACATCCATTCCGTAGTCGGCACTTGTGAACCCCGGGACAACTCGTCCGCCCACACGTTGAGACTTCCTGCTATGTGGCGAGGAACCGGCGAGATTTCGTACCGCATGCAGATCTCGACGAGGATGGAGGCTTCTTCCATAAGACATTTCGAATGCGTGCCCCCACCTTTCTTCACATACGCAACAGCCGTGGCATTGTCGCACATGATGCCCACTGCCTGACCTCTCAGCCTTAACTTCCAGGCAAGGAGGGCTCGCCAAACTGCTCTGAGTTCCAGGACATTGATATGCAGGCCCTTCTCCTCTTCGCTCCAAATGCCTGATGCAGTCTCTCCGGCAAGGTGAGCACCCCAACCTGACAGGGAGGCGTCCGAAAACAGGAGCAACTCTGGAACGGGCTCGTGAATGGGCACTCCCACTTGAAGGTTTTCCTTCACCGTCCACCACGCCAAGCTTTGCCTCGGGAGGTCTCGTAGCGGAATGATGTCCATCCAACTGTTCCGTGGCTGCCACGCTGTCTTCCGAAACCAGTGAATCGGTTTCACTCGCCAGTGGCCTAAGGGTACAAGTCTGGCGCTGGAGTCCAAGAGTCCAATGAGCGATGCCAACTCCTTCGCCGTTACCCTGGTCCTTCGGACGAATGTCTTCACCGACGTTCTCGTCTTGACGAACCTCTCCAGCGTTGGTTTTACCAACATTTTTACAGTGTTGAACTCTGCACCCAGGAACACAAAACAAGTGCTTGGAACTGGCCTGGACTTCTTGAGGTTTATACCAAGACCTAAATGTGAGAACAGGGAGCTGCACATTTCCCACTGCTGAGTCAGAAGAAAACAGTCCTTGTTTCGGACAAGCCAATCGTCCAAATATGCATGAGCTTTGATGTGATGTAGGTGCAGGTATGCAAGCACTGGTTTCAGCATTCGAGTAAACACGTATGGAGCCGTCGCTAAGCCGAAGGGAAGAGATTTCCATTGGAACGATTTCCCCCCCGCCACAAGGCGGAACAGATGTCGAATCGTAGGATTGAGGGGAACGTGCAGATACGCATCCTCGAGGTCGATCGAAATGGTATACTCTTCGTGCTGGAGCGAGTCTCGAATTGATTCGATCGATTCCATCTGGAAATGTTCCTTTGCGAGGTGTTGATTGAGTTTCCGAAGATTGAATATAACTCTGGATCCTCCTCCCTTCTTCGGAATCACCCTTGCTGGACTCCAAAAACCTGGACCGGGAGGTGCTTCTTCTACCGCCCCCTTCACAACCAGCAGATTGACTTCCTTGATAAGTTCTGGGATTTCGGAACGTCTTACCAGCCAGTCCGGCGGGCAGTTTGTAGTTACAAGCATGGTTACAAATGGCGGTGTGTATCCCTCTTCCAAAGTTTGGATGACGAATGGGTCCGACGCAATCCTCTTCCAATGTCCCAGATGTCTGGCAATCCTTCCCCCCACCTGACGGTGAATGGGGGGGCGCCCTGACCATGGCCAGTCACTGACGTGGAGGTCTTTTACCCCTTCCATGGAACGATCCTCGGCCACGCTGGTAACTCCCTGATCCTTTCCCGCGCGACGAGGAGGGGGGATGGTCACGAAAGGGCGAACGATCCCTTGACTTGTCCACTGGCTTTTTGTTGCTACTCTTTCCTCCATATGGCTCATTCCAATGTCCGGATGCTGGGTGTTGGGTTTTTGGATATGGTGTCTTGCTTCGAGAGCTTCCAGGGTTCGTGCTGACCGATGTTCGAGGCGGGCGAACCTTCGCCCTGAGTTCTGGAGCCAATACAAGTAACTGTCCATTAAACAAGTCTCCAGAGCCATGAACTGGCAAAAGTCTCAACTTGCCCACTACATCCGCCGGGACCCCAGTTGCAGATTCTAGGAGTGCGTCTCGACGCCGAAAAGCATTGTTCATGAGTAGCCGGCATTGCCAATTTAAACTATCCTTGTGGAATGAAGACGCTCGTTTAAGAAGATGCATACATTCCCTAATTGTTTTATTTTCCCTGAGCTCCGGGTTGACCAACGCCATCGCCTTCAAAGCCGCCGTTGATGACGAGTAAATAAGCTCTGCTTGAGAGCTTGCTCTCATGCTGGCTCTCAACATGACATCATCCTCTTCAAATTGTTGAGCAGGAGTTTTAATGAAGGAGGGGTTCTTGAGAACCGAATCCAACTCGGTATTACACCGTTCCGTTACATACTCGGCTTCCTTGTAGGTCCGGAATCTATTCTTATTCGGGGCTCCTTTTCCGACTGATTTGAAAAACATATGTGTTTTCTTCGGGTCATGCGGTGGCAGGGGTTTTGAACAAGTCACAGGCAGTTCATTTTTCCTAGTTAACGACTCAGTGTTTAGTAGTTGCCGAAACAAAACTGCTGATTGCGGCAGATGGGAGGTGCGCTGCTTATAACATCCCTCATTTGCCAACGTATCCATGGGTGGATCCTCTGCATCCTCCACTGGCGGAGGCCCTTCCTTGAAAAACCGAGTGTGTCTCAAATGCTTGAGTGCCACCTCCGTAAATTCCGCCCACGGGATATAACCTGGGCCTTCATTGAACGGGTCATCTGTGTTATCCCCTTCCGTCTCGTCGCTACTCTCAGAAGCTCCGTTATTGTGCTCTTCACTAGCTTTTCTTCTTTTAGACAACCCTTTTTCTATACTTGAAGCCACCTTTCCTCTCCTCTTCCTTGAATCATTCTCAACTCCAGAATCACCCTTGGTGGGTGTAAATTCCATACTTGAACTCAAATGATGAGCATCTTCCAGACGTAATGATGACTGCCTTTCAATCGGCGACATGCGGCGACAGACTGGCGACACACGGCGACTGTCCGGTGACACGTAGTTAGTAGGTGAGGAACAGGCGGCGACACAATGGCGACTGGCTGGCGACACACGGTGACGGTCCGGCGACACGTGGCGGCGACACGGTGACGACTGAGCGGCAACGGGACTGTTCTCTTCACGCATTGGCGACAACACAGCGACATGCGGCGACTTGACGCCCGTCGTGTTTGACGCCATAAACGAGCTCATTATGTCTAGTAGTTTCGTAAATTTGTCCTCACTGGACTTTACTACTCCTACAGTTTTGCGTGATTGTCCGCTTGAGTGCTCATATGAACTGCTATTCCCCACACCGGGAGCGGCCAATAGAGTACTGTCATTTCCTGACCTGCGAGCGGACGCCCTAGACGATTTTCCTTTCTTCGCCGAGCTCTTCGTACGGCCGCCGGACTTGGATCTAGACGCAGTCTTAACATCCCCGACACGTGGCGCCTCCTGACGGCACGGCGACTGCATAGCTGGTGACTGCATCGCAGCTGACGACTTGATGTCCGTCACAACAGACACGTCGGTTCCTAATTTTTTCAATGATTTTTCTTCTTCATTGGCTAACAATGGCTGCAACATGTGGAGCATATCAGTCATTAGAGCGCCGAACTTCTTTTCCATCCCAGACACTGCCGAATCCACCTTGTCCGTAATTCGTTGCTCCATACGAGTTGCTTTCGCATTAAAAATTTCGTTGGCCGTGGTCTGCATCGACGCCCGCCACTCTTCATTTGCGAACGGCACCTGTCTTACTCCGTCCTCCACCAACTTTGCATCATTCGACACCACCACACTTTCATGAATTTCAGCAAAGTCATTTTCGTTTGTTGACGCCATCTTGATTT
This sequence comes from Lithobius niger, assembly GCA_023313725.1. Classification (NCBI taxonomy): domain Eukaryota; kingdom Metazoa; phylum Arthropoda; class Chilopoda; order Lithobiomorpha; family Lithobiidae; genus Lithobius; species Lithobius niger. The sequence continues at coordinate 30,976 of JAHWFP010072074.1, read as the reverse complement.
CTCCCTCCGGTTGACAATCTGTAGCCGTTTCATCCTCAACCAAACCTGCCGTTGCAGCCCTGGCCCTTTGATCTGCTTTTTGATCCGATTTCTTCCACGTGTGCAAAATGTCCTTCACAGTTGAACGATGATGTAAATCGCACAGTTCACATACTTTGGTGACGAAGTTGCAGGGCCTGCACTCACGGCAAAGAGGGTGAAAATCTCTTGACTGTTTCTTGCAGCTACACGCATCAAATTTCTTGGAATTGAGCCTCTCACGTAATAGATCGTTTGCTGCTTCTATCGTGGTCATAATTATGCCCAGAAAAGTTGATAACTTTGCTTCTCAACTCGAAAACAAAGGCAGCGATGCCAAACACGTCCTCTCCTAACAACGTGCTCAAAATGTGATGAGGGGAACAAACAAGATGGCGGCCTCCTAGTTACGAGTAGCAGCGCCCCTGGCGGGAGAGGAGAGAAAGTTTGGATACAAGCTAAAAAAGGGAGTTTTTTAGTTGATAAATGAGCAGTGATAGCGTAAAATGATGATTTAAGCATAATTACTGAAGTAAGTATTTGCAGGTAGTAAGAAATTCTAATTATACGGCCGAAATTACCTTTGGATCTGGGATAGCTGGAGGGCAGAGGTGAAATGAAGTTTAGGCTGATCCTTAATTGTTAGGAGCACCAGGCAGAATACCAAGCGAGCTCGAGCCTTTACAAATATTATGTACAGACAATTCATAGTTATGTTTTGTTACAACAATTGATCAAATAGAATTATTTCAACTAGTATTAATTTTGAAGTGACAAAGGCACATCACAATTTGACGTCATGTGGACTTCGGGCTTGGCAGATTTCACAAATGACGTCATTAGTGTAACCTTGCTGGTGTGGCATAATTTCAACGTTGAGATCCGGAATTAAACTCGTAACAATCGTTAGACAAATTTTTTTTAGTGTTTTTGTGCTTCTGAGGAAGGAGACAGGTTTGTCTTCAAAAATTTAAGTGTTTCTAAGTTGAAGTTGTTGGTGGTGTTTGTGTATATTAAATCTTTTTCCTCTGGAAAATTATTTTACTATGCTCCTTGGTGGTAGTAGTGTGTGTTCTTCGGTTTTTTAAAAATTATTTCATGGCGTAAAATCAAGATGATGAATTATTTTGACAATAAATTCACTGAATGTTTATGACGAAACTTGACGGCATGGAGATACATCAGTACGCGGTATGTAGATTTCGAATCGGTGCAAAAAGTATGGGCGAACGTAGTACAGTAAAAAATAAAAAAGTTTGATATGAAATATTTGCCTCGTCGTAAATTCCCACTTCCGTGAGACTTCACAAAGCTTAAAAAAATTTGCACAAAGCGTTTCAGATAAGATCGTTGACCTGGCTCACGTGATGTTTCTATATCAGGGTTCAGACAATTTTTTAATTCTTAATTTCCCGGACATTTCCAGGTTTTTCAGGTGGTTTTTCAAATGGCAATTTCCACGTGTTTACAAGATGGTTACTTAGGGAAACAAAGTACGTTAGCTAATATTTGTACCAAAATAACCCAACAACCCAGAAAATAGCTGATTGAAGACTAGTCCAGACGGAACTAAACGCCTTATCATCACAAATGTTGGTACTAGCCTAAGATTTGGTTTATTGAAGTTATATCTAAAAATACTTGAACAAGTCATATTAAAGCACAAATTAAAATATTTGCTACTAGCATACGATTTTGTTTCTGATCGGCTAATTCAATGGAACTTACGGATCAGACACACGTGATTTTTTTTTCAAATTTCCTTAGCTTTTCCCTCATTTTCAAAAAATTCTTGTTTTTCCTGAACTTTCCAACAGATTTTGGTCCTTGGATTTTGGAACCTTGTATACATATGAGAGAACTAACATTTTTCCTTCCTCTTTATTTTATTTATTTATTTTTTACAAAATCTAAACCTACAACTAACAAAAAATTATACCTACAGATACACGATTGACAAAACTGATATACAGTTGACATTACTTACACACTGCATGATATCTTACCTTTCAACACAGTCGAATCTGGAGGCACTGGGATTGGATGCAGGTGCATCATGACCTCCAAGGGCAAACAAATAACCGTTGACAACGCCCACACCAACCCCTCCTCGTCGCTTGGCCATCGCAGCACAAACAGTCCATTTATTTGTGTGCGGATCAAAGCACTCGACCGTCCGAAGGCAGCAACTTCCATCTCGCCCACCAACAGCGTACAGTCTGCAATTGAAGAAAGTGACTTAAAAAGACATCAGGGTTCATAAAGTAGGTTAGGCATATTGCCTCAATCAGTCTGTGAATGGTCAAACCATTTATTGACGGATGTGATACGAATAATTTCAGGTTTCGTTTTGCGTTTCAATTTTTTTGTTGTATATTAAATTCCCTGAATATTGATAATAATAATAATAATGTTTATTTTTTCAATTACAATTACAAAAGCAATGCAATTCTCGAAGTTACAAAAAATAACTTGTATGAGTTTACAATGAAAATAGTTATTGGTAGTTAGACTATTATACATTACAAGAAGCTCAGCTGGAATGTTGTTTAATTGATTTATGGATTACAATTATTTTTGGTATTATGTTTTTAGGTATTTAATGGTGTTCCTGCAATTATTTTATGTGATAGATCTTTTTTAAAATCTTGTAGTCTTGAATAGTGCAACATATTTTCTGATAATTCGTTATATAGTTCTGGTATATGCCATTCTTTCCTTCTTTCCATACTGATTTGCCATTTTTGGTACAGTGAATCTCTCCTTACTTCCTTTACTTCTTTTTAATATTTTATTATAGTTTTTTGTATTTGTTACAGAAATAATTTTTTGTTAATATGACAAAATTTTTTAGATCCTTTATTTTCATAATTATTTTCTTTATATAAAGTTAAGGTATTTTTTAAAAATACTATCTTTAAACATTATTTTTACCATCTTATTTTGTATTTTTTGTAGTCTATCTACCAAATATTCTGGTGCATGACCATATATCTCCAGACCATATCTTATGTTACCACTTATCCACGCATCATAGATAATTTTTTGTTTGTTTTTTCTGTAGTACATTTTTATTAATGTATATTTTTGGTATTATATTAATAATAATAATAATTAAATAGAACATTTATGTGGAAGGTTTACCAGAAGGGGTATGAGCCCCTGACACCGGACAAATACATATCGGAGAAAGCTGTTCAGATACAAGGATGTAAAGAAGATATAATAATTAAAAAAAAAAAAAGGAAAACTAGAAAGCCACCGAAGACCTAAAGATTTCTTTTAAGAAATTTGTGGAGATCCTGAGTCATCAGCATGCATCTAAAGCCCGATATCAGAGTCGATGCATACTGTCTCGGAACTTATGGCATTCCACACTGGGACCACACGAACAGAAAAATAATTTTTTCGACACTCCATTCTTGAGCCAGGAACGGCCAACCTCCAAGGGTGACCACGGGTGTGATGCACTGGATCAAAAAGTGGTATGTCCACTGAGATAGGTCCTCGAAGAATCTTGTAAGTTAGGACGAGATCAAAACGAAATCTTCTAAGCTCAAGTCAGACCGAGTCAGACGTTTCAAGTGATGGACTTGTCTCAAACCAGCAAGTCCCTTAGTAAACTTCCTCTGGACTGACTCAATATCTTTGGCAAGGCTAGGAGACCACACTGGAGTTCGATATTCCAGCAGCGGTCAAACAAACACCTTAAATGCCCATACCCCTCACAGAAATATTTGATCCCATGAGTGGTCAAAATGGGACCTATGGGGGCCCAATGTTTGGTCACAACGATAGGGGTCGTATTGAAAAATGCGGTATCTGTTCGGGACCTTGTGACTTGTTTTTTTTTTGGCCCCCTATTTGTGACTTTGTTACCGTAGTTCGAGAGTCCCCGGAAGTGAAGCATTTGTTCACCACTGCTAACCATCGAAACACCCGAGTGCTGACGTTTTCACAGTGTAAAGAGGGATTTAAATTTGAAGTAAACCAGATTCCCAGATCTTTTACTTCGTGGACAGGTTGCAAGGTCACGATGTCCAAACTGTAGGGATGGCGTCATCAATACCAGCACGAAAGAAAAGACACATCTGGATCATAAGTGGCAATTGCCTAAGGTCGGGCCACGCTGGCACTGCATTAATCTCCTCTACAAAGCCGGGGAACATAAGGTATGTCTTATGTAATATCTACGGAAAAATTCTGGAAACCCCTTGCCCAATTCCATTGCACTATGAACTTAAATCCACAAATAAAGCATACTGTAAATCACCTACCAAATGCCCATGGGCTGTTAAAATTAACTCTCTAAAAAATGGGGGTGGGCCGTAACAAAGTTATAATTCATTTTTTTCGAATCTTACTTCTGTCCAGGGAAGGTGTTTAGGCCTAACTCCATCGTGGAAAACAGCGTTTATGTGATAATTCACGTGTACATGCGATCTGGGTTCGGTCTAGCATTGACGCAATGTCTTTATTCTCATTTGTTCAAGGAATTCAGTTTATTAGTTTACTACTTTTAATTAATTTGCTTTATGTATGAAACTTTTAGTTTAGTTTCGTGCAGAAAAACTACGATTTAAGGGCATGAAACTTCGAATTCCATGGTTGCATGAAGTTTCTAGTCAATTTCCAGCAGAAAAATTACGATCTAACAGGGTTTTAAAGTCAGAAATTGTGAAATAAACCTAGTTTACAGTCCCCCCCCCCCCCAATCAGGAGGAACTGAGTTAATTCACAATTTCTGACCTTAAAAAGCATTTTAAGGGTTTTAAAGGGGTGGGATTTAGGTCCGAAATAATGAAATAGTTACAATCCCTCCCACTCCGGGGAACTAGGTTCTTTCACTATATTTTTCCTTAAAGCATTTCAGCTTTGCCGGGGCTGGTAATAGGTGATTTACGGTATTTAAATTGAATTGGCTACGGGTTCCAAAACTATTATGGATACACAGAGAGAGAGGCAACGGTACAGGATGAGAAAGAAGCTCTGCACCGCACATCACCAAAAACGTTGTTTAGCACTAATCCAAAAGGAAAAATGCAACAATGAAGAAAAAAAAAAAAAAAATTTATCTTGAAGACATGTTAGGTTTGCCAACATCAAGCCTAGGAAAATGGAACGTCGGCCGAAAGGGGGAGGGATCTATAATACTCACAGTGGCTTAATTTACTTGATTTACGTAAAATTTTGTCCCCCCCCCCCAGGGGCGTCGCCACTGCTTGTTTGTAATCCTATGTGCACAAACTGTCTAAAATTTTTTTTTTAATGTACTAATCAAGCCTCTAATTACACGTAGCGCTACCTGTTAGAGCGTCAACGATTTATTGCTTAAAGATAAAAATTTAGCAAACTAGTGCACAAGTGAAACAATGAAACACAACGTTGCGGGGATAACTGCACCCCGTTATGATGTGTGGATATCAGCTCTAAGGCTTCGCACAAAAATAAAAGAACAAACAACAATCATGTTATGGCAGACATTCCTACAAAACTTAAAAATTAAACAAAAATGTTTTTTTTTTATCAGAACCTATGCATGGCTGGCCGAAACAGCAAATGCAGTACGAAAAAGCCCAGAATGATGACCTCTTCCCTGCGTGTCCAAGTTAGAAGTGAAGCCAGGTGATTTTCTCGCGCATTACATACTCAAGGTCTTGCTGGGCTCACTACGCATTTTTGCTGCTACGCATTTATATATATATTTTATTTTTAGAAGTGTCTGCCATGGCATGATTCTTATTTGTTTTATTTTTTTATGAAGCCTTTTAGATGATATCCAAACTTGATAACGGGGAGCATTTATCCGCAAAACGTCATGCTTTATTGATATAATAATACGACATTTATTTGCCAAAAAACAGCAAAATGGCAAAAAAAGGGTCATGTTAATGACCTCTTGACAACTTACCGAGAATTACACAGGGCAGTTACCATAAAAGTCAGTATTGAAAATGGTACAATTTGCCAATAGTAATCAATTCCAGCCAAAATTGACTGTTTTGAATACTGAAAAATCGGTCGACTCAGCATTTCTACTTTGGTTCAAGTTCATGACTAATACTCACAGTTCGATCACGCAAAACCAAAAGTCAAAGATCTTCAAAAGTTTTCCCCACAAACTTGCGAATTTTCGACAACCTTTACTGGTTGTCTTCGTCAGGCAGTTCGTTGGCAGTTCGTTGACTTTGGAAGGATTGTAAGTGTGGGTGGCGGTGGCTTAACTGCCTGACGAAGCCAACCAGTAAAGGTTGTCGAAAATTTGCCAAGTTTCGAGGGGAAAACCTTTGAAGGGCTTTGACTTTTGGTTTTGCATGATCGAACTGTGAGTATTAGTCAAAATTGACTATCATCAAGTATAAAAACACAAGTTTAAAAATACAACCCATTCCCACTTATGGACATAGATTGGGACACAAAAGATGTCTTTTTAGGCACGACTCGTTCAAACGCCTCTTGAAAATATTCACCAACAGGGTAGAGACAGTGTCGATGCTTAGTGAGTTCCAGACAGGAACAATTCGAACACACAAAAAATAATATCCTACAGTTTAATTTAAATTTTGGGGTTACTAGTTTTGGGGTGACCTCTTAGTTTTTGATACATCACTAACCTCAAAAAAAGGTATGGTTATTGGGAGCAGATTATTGTGTTACGTGTGCACGAGTTGGCTATATTTTTAACTTTCAACTATTGCAATGCTGGTTTTTAGTACAAACGTACTATTGCAATAGTTCCAAGCACACACAGAAAAAATAACCAGGGTTTTTAACTTTAACCACACCATTAACAAATTATGGGTTTCTGAGAAAATTATGCCCTTCAACGTTTTGGTGTAAACCCTGCAAGCAGCATTAAGTTTGTGAAAGTGCTTCTACTTTAAAGATCGAATATCCCCCGTGGGAGCCTAAACTTACTTGCTATTGAGGACGGCAACTCCAACTGTGCTTCGCTGAGTCGACATGGGTGCAACGTAACTCCACTGCCTGGCTTGGGGATCCCAGCGTTCCACGGTATTCAAGTAGCTCCAGCCATCGTGGCCACCAACAGCATACAGAGGACCTTCTAGAACGCCAACACCTAAAAAACAAAGACGGATCGATGTAAACATCACATTAATTACTAAACATTACACTATTTTAATTATTCATACCACTGCAGGGTTCGCACAAGAACACACACAAAAATTCGAGAACTTTCTTGGAAGGAAGGAATCTTTCAAGACCAATGCATTTTATTCAGCGACCATTATTTACTAACAAAGTTGCTGTAATAAGGCTGCTCAGTTTTAAATAGGGCCAATTTTACTGGGGAAGAGCCACAAAAACTTCACCCAATACCAAAATTTTTAAGTTTAATCGTGCATGGAAGAAAAAAAAGCTGAAGGAAAAATATTATTTTTTCTTGTTTTGTTGTTGCTGTTGTTGTAATAAAATACAGTAAGGAGTTTCACCAGAAAAAGTTTACCCAGAAGCAGAACTTTTTGCCACTGTATGCGAAACCAATTGTACGAAAAAAAATGTCTACAAATAATTAGTTTTTATCATATAGTTTTTTTTTTTAATTAATTTCTTTGAGCCTTAAGTCAGCCGAAGCAATTTAATGCCTGTATGGCTGAACCGGCTCAATTTTGAACATTACCAGATACCAGACTTTTCTTTTTGAAAAGAAGATAATCTGGTAAAGGGAGGAGCCAACCCAGGGATTTAAATCGGGAAACCTCCAATTATCGTACGGGCAGATATACTGTCCAGAATTGACTAGAATAGTTCCTATAGCTGCTGAAGGAGCATGGTAGTCTCTCACGCTACCCTGGCTGGCAGTCTGGTGGGGACTTTGCCAACGTCCCCTTTCCAAAGGTTCAAACCAGATCCGCAGATCTCCAGTAAGTAAAAAAAAAAAAAAAGACAAACAATGGTAGGCTATATTTATCTCCTTCTGTAATTACTGTATTAGAAAATTTGCAATCAATCATGGCAAACAATTTTCTGCGATTAAAACATGTCAAGACGGAAAAACTGAGGAAGCAGCAGATGGGAGAAGCCTGCTGTACAACCCCATTACGTGCTAGGGCAGTAAGCTGAAACCAAAAGAACTGGCCGAGATTAATACCTCTTTAAAGCAAACCAGGGTTGTTGTGATTTTCCCCAGCCCAATAAAACCCACTGGGTTTTTTCACAAAAAAAACCACATGAAAAAACCCAGTGTTGAACCTAGTAAGTG
>JAHWFP010072074.1:9603-19751 GCA_023313725.1 Lithobius niger | reverse complement strand
TTTCCTTTAGGCTTTCCTTTAGGTTTTCCTTTAGGTTTTCCTTTAGGCTTTCCTTTAGGCTTTCCTTTAGGTTTTCCTTTAGGCTTTCCTTTAGGCTTTTCTTTTAGCCGGCCTCCGATGTTATAATAAAGATACAAAGGTTGGACGATTGTCCTTTTTGTCCCCCCACCCCCCATTCTTCTATCGATTGCCCCGTATGATAGTCACAGAATTTGACCAATCCGTTACCCCGTGAACAGAAAAACCACCGCTTTACTAACAAAACGGCATTCCCTCCCACTGCACATCCACCCACACATTCTCTGTTTCAAGGCAGCCCATTCATGAGCCGTGAGCGGGACTATTCATCTAATTAGAATAGAGTCAATTCCACACACACTAATTAGTCGCCAGCTCATTTTCTCCTCTTGAGGAGCTGTTCAATACCACTGCTTCTTTTTTTTTTCGCCGCCCCCCCCTCCCCCCCCCCCCGGGGGGGGGGGGGGGGTAGGCTACCAGATGGAAGCGACCAGGGGGGTCCCCAAGGTGAGACTAATTAAATTTACCAGTCAGCCATTGGCAAGATTCTGGCGCTCTTTCATTCCTTCAATCGTTGTGCCAATTATCGTTTTTCCACGATTCAACCATAAGAACAAAAAAAAAAAAAAAAAAAAAAATAAATTAAAACACAAAAAAAGTTAAGAGAGCCAGTCACATAATCATTCTCAGATAATGATTTCCAGGCTGCTTTTTTTAAGACGTTTGCAGGTTGACTGCACAGGTAGTGTTAAAGGAAAAAATTCGTCGTTTAAAACAAGTCGCTCACTGTTACGACACAGGGTGTAACAGAACGTAAAGGACCTGGATCCACCGTTTCCTTGTGTGATCTCCAATCGAGGGCTTCGGTGCACATTTTGCCAACTTTTATTTTTCACTTGGGAGTTACTGTTTACATCCCGAGGAATAGTGTTCCACCTGTTGCCACCTTGGCTATACGCATTTAATGTATTAGGCATTAAAGATGGCGGCCAACAGGGCGCCCAATTTTGCCATTTGGCCGATTACGCAAGAACCGTTAGTGATACACAAAAACCGTTGCGATAAAAGTTGTTTGCAAAAATGTCATCTACAATTTCATTCCCATTCATTTTTTTCATTATCTCTCATGGTTTTCGAGAAAAATGGATTTAGGCCATTTTTTGGCTAATTAAATGCTAACAGACCGTCTCAAACGTCAACTTAAAACTTTCAACTGCTGCTGCGTCGTTTCTAATTCAGGTGGGTGGCTTCAATTAGATTCATTGGAAAGGTGGAACTGTCTTCTTTGCAACTAGGTAGTTGAAGGGGTCTACGACTATTAGGAACCGAGCTACGCCCGTTTTACTAGGGGCTGGTATCACAGTCACCGTTGGATTTTTTGCTCATTTTCAAATTTCAACAGCTATTGTGACGTGTCTTATCTAGGTAGATGACTCCAATTAGATTCATTCGAAAGGTGGGACTGTCTTCTTTGCAACAAGGGTAGTTGAAAGGGTCTACGACTGTTAGGAACCGAGCTACGCCAGTTTTACTAGGGGCTGATGTAACAGTCACTGTTGGACTTTTCGCTCATTTACTACTTTCAACTGGCTCAGATTTTTCTAATTTAGGTAGATCCTTTCGACTAACCTTGTTGCAAAGAAAGCATGCCCACCTTTCGAATGAATCTGATTGTAGTCATCTTTCTAAATTATAAACGTCTCAGCACCAGTTAAAAGTTGCAAATGAGCGAAAAGTCCAACGGTGACTGTGATACCTGCCCCTAGTAAAATGGGCGTAGCTCGGTTCCTAACCGTCGTAGACCTTTTTAAGTACCCTTGTTGCAAAGTAGATATTCCCACCTTTCGAATGAGTGTAGTTGGAGTCATCTACTTAAGTTAGACACGCCACAATAGCAGTTAAAAGTTGAAAATGAGAAAAAAAACCAACGGTCACTGTGATACAGTCCCTAGTAAAACGGGCGCAGCTCGGTTCCTAAGAGTCGTAGAGACTTTCAACGACCCTTGTTGCAAAGAAGACATTCCCACCTTTCGAATGAACCTAATTGGAGCGCCATCTATCTGAAATAAAAACGACACAGCAACTGTTGAAAGTTGTAAGTTGACATATTGAGAGGTCTGTTAGTATTAAATTTGCCAAAAAATGGCCGAAATTCCATTTTTCTCGAAAACCATAAGAGATATGAAAAACATGTAGATTACATTATTGCGAATAACTTTTATCGCAAAACGGTTCTTGCAGAATTTGCCAAATGGCAAAATTGCGCGCCATTTTGGCCGCCATCTTTAACGCCTAATGCATTAAATCGTATTGCCAAGGTGGTAACACGTGGAAAGCTATTCCTTGGGATGTAAACAACAACTCCCACGTGAAAAACAAAAGTTGGCAAAATGTGCACGCTTTTTTACAGCTGCTCCCGGACTAATAGAGTCGCTAGGAAACCGTTCGCAAGTGAGAGTTTTATTCACCTTGACATGTCCGTTCAAGGTCATCCGTTTCTAACACTTTACCGCAATATTCGAAGTACTGACTGTCATCTCTACGTTTCTTTACCATCCGCATTTCTTCCAAGTTAATTTTCTAGCTTCTCCCTCTTCCTTCTTCTAGCATTTCTATACTCTATGTTTCTTATAACTTTCATATGCAGCGCTTAAAGCAACATACCGCCCGCCTCATAACCTTCCGCCTGCCTTATAACAGCTACGCGTCGATCGCATCCGCGCATTTATCGTAGTCAAGGTCAACTGAGACAGTAGCTTTGTTCCTCGCAGCGAAAAACGAAGCTACCATCTTAGTTGGCATTGTGCCTAATAGACAAGTCAGCGTGAACGCATTAATTGTGGCGTCACAAACCGGAATGATTATCGTATTTTAAAATCACAATTTACAATTTTCTAGACTAAGTGGCTTATAATTTTGCTTCGGCGATCTATTGGAATAATTAATTTTAATTTTTACCGCATTAGTCTTTTAAATTTTGATCTCATAGTAATTATTGGCAAACGAATAAAATTAGTACTGCGCACACACAGACAAAACTTCAAGGTCATTGTAGGCGCGCAAAGGATCATATAGGAACGGGTCATTCTTAAATATAGTTAGTTCCCAATATTCACCAGAAAATCTTATAGACGCCACATTTTAAAACGGTTTTTTAGCAAGGGATTGACTAACGGTAAGGAAATAGAACTTTGGGGCCGTACTTGATGTGGAGGATCGAGAAAAATGGCACTGGGAGGAATGTACCTTTAAGGTGAATTTACTAGTCATTTACATTTTGGTAATACTGCTCGTTGGATTTCTTCCCCTAAACGAAACAGTTTCATAAGAGCCTCGAGAAGTTTCGCGTTACGTTTTTTTTTTACATAAAAATAAATTTCTATTTGATTCTTATTGCATTTACGAGTGTAAAATAGGCCTAACAATTCCAACTTGCAAATGAAATTAGCGAAACTTTTTGGCAAAAAATTTAATCGCGCTCACCGCAACAGCTGAAAAAATTCCGCTACTAATCAAGCCGTAACAAAAAAAAAATCCACACCCTGTTCCATTACAAACTTGCCCACCAAGTCGCGAACTGCCCATTCATATGCACCAAAGTTGTAAACGCAGCGGGGATCCGATCGTAAAACGTTTTGTACATGCGCAACTTGGGATTCGCTCTATTTTTGAAACACGAATACTAACCATTTATGCTTAGTAATCAGCGTGAGGTATTGTTTATTACCACGGATGTCGACTAAAGCGGGTACCATAAATCACGCGATAGTTTGTTGCGTGCAGTATACCATCTGGTACTCTCCACAACTTTAATTTTGGAAAGTGGTCTGGTATCATTTTTGATGGTACTAATGAAGTCGACGACGGGCGAAATGAACGCCTAACGAGGCAGTGGTTTACGGCATTACCATATTGCAAACTCACAACTATTGTCACGATGTAATGTTGAACATAGGGAAAAAAAAAAAGAGTTCTATTGACATAACTGCCTCGAAAGCAATCCATACCACGCGCCACTGCTCTTTGCCGTGACGTCACGATGCTTTAGCCATTCACGAACGAGAGGAACGTCAGCACGGCCATCTGAGTGGACTAGCCCAATCACGTGATACGCGCGTCACGGCAAAGAGCCACGGCGCATGGTATAAGAACCGTTCAGACGTGTGTCACAACTGAAAACCTGGACCCAAAGACACACTTGTCAAATGTGTGATAGCTGCACTGTGGACGTGGCTCTGAACCAGCATTAAAACAAATACTCCACAACAAAATGGCATATTTGTATGGTACAAGAAAAAGCCATCACCCGCAACTGAAAAGACGCTAACAAAAATAAAAATAAATAAAGAGAGCGCCCGCGTTAATTTTTTTCAGTACTACTTTTGAGAACCATTAATTTAACTTTTAACCACCTAATACCATTTCAAGGCAAACACCAAAAAATACTTCAATGACATTTTAAATTTCTTTTGTGTGTCAAAAAAAAAACTTGGAACAAAAAAACAGTTCTTACGAGTTCTTGTTTCCAGACAAGAAGCTTGACAAACAACCAAACATAACAGCAAACCTCATCTTTATAGCATCACTGCCTAAAATTATCATAAGTCGCCGTAATTTCCCTCAAATATCGGCCCGCCTATTTAGAGTGCTGTCGCCGTGAAAAAATGTGATTTAGTTACCCAGCTGAATGTTTACGGCACACACCTCTTAAAATACGGAGTAAAATGATGGGAGAAAAATTGAGTTACTCCGCCGACGAAGAACGTTGTAAAACGCAGTAAAACGCACACCTCTGATTAAACTAGTACTAAAACGGAAAGGACAATTCAAATGGACACATTTTTTAGTCCCCCCCCCAAAGGCCTCTGAACCAATTTTTTTTAAACGGCCTAATCACTAGTAATCACTACTAGTGCCTCAGGGAGTCAGCCATACCACTGCCATTTTCGGGAAGAGAAGGGCCCTGTGATGGCTCATGCTCATGTCGATTGTGGCGTGTAAAAGATCCCAGGAATTTCCGATGAGATTTTCCTAGCAAAATCGTCACCCTCTCCTTCTGGTGCTAACAACAGGAATCCAGAGTTTATACTATTATCTGAAAACGAATACCCCTGACTACCCATCACTTATTTCCCTGACTCATTTCTTCAAATATCCCTGACCAAAACACTTTCACTTTTTAATTTTTCAATTAACGAATTCAACTGCTCACTCTTAAGGTCTGGCATCATACCTACGCCTGGATGGCAGCTGCAAATTTTTCTCAATTTTTGGTTTTTATTTAAAAAAAAAAAATTGGACAATTGAATGGGAGTGGAACTTACGAGACCCCACGGTTCATTCTAAAACCGAAATTTCTAAAAGTGAATAAAAAAAGGTTCTAAAAAAATTTCAAAACGAATATCCCTGACTATCATTGAATTTTAACCACAATTTTCAATTTTTTCCCTGACCGTATTTCAAATTTTTGTGTGTGTATTTAACCTCATTTTACCCCCCTTTTTATGGGATTTTAACATTTCTGCGCCTCTTTGCACCACTTTCGTAGCAGTTATTGTCTTTTTTTGCGTTTTTTAGGCTCTTCTACACCACCGCTCCCATAAAAAGGGCTCTTTTTTCAGAAAAAAGCAGGGGCTCGAGCCCCCCCCCTCCCCGTGTGCACGTTCTGTTCCTGACTATCCCCTCTTTTCCCATACTTTCCAGGTCGGTATGACCATGTAATCACTACTCGATTCGTGGTGAAGTGTGAATCGGGGTAGTAAAGAGTTAAAAACCTTCCAGTTTCAAACTAGAAATTCAATGCTTATCATCGTGGTCATTATGGCTGAGCGGTGAGAGAGCGAAGTCTGGTTGCCAGCAAGGGTAGCGTGAGAGGCTACCATACTCCTTCAGTAGCTCCGGGAACTATTCAGGCCAATTCTTCGGCCTCTACAATGATCGGAGGTTTCCCGGTTCGAATCCCTTGGTTGGGGACCTTCTTTTACCTGGTATTTCTTCTTCTCTAATAAAAAGTTTGGTCATGTTCAAAATTGAGCTGGTTCAGCCATACGATCATTAAATTGCTTCGGCTGACTTAAGGCTCAAAGAAATTAATTGGAAAAAAAAATGATAAGGAAAGATCTAACCAAGACTTCTCACCTTTATTTGCATCCATCCCCCCGACGGCGTACATGACGCCGACCGTTGATTTTCTTGGTTTTGTGCGGGGACTCTGGAGCGTTGAGCGGCGCTCTGGTAGGAGATGATACTTAAGGGCCTCCATAATCAAGTCCTGACAAACTCGATCTTCTTTGAACATGGAATTGGTTTCAATGTTGTCCGTGATAAACTGAAGTGAAGAAAAACATTAATACATTAATGAAAAATGAACCCACAAAGAACATTGCCAGCCATTAACTTCCTTCACTTAGTACAACATGATTAATCGACAGCCACAATAAGCAATTTCGTAATGCCATTTTTAATGCACGTTGTGTTTAATGTTGAAAAACAGGAGAGTCATTTTTAAAATTAAATTATCCTTTAGGAGACGTAACCGCTTTTAGGGAAAGAAGTGGAGTCTTCCCCAGGAAGAGTTAGACAAGCTTTTACATGGATGAAGCCACAAGTAATTAAAGTAACCTGAATTCACACCTACGTTAAGCCTAATTTGTCGGATTAGACACATACACGAGTAATTAGGCCTACTAAGCCTATTGAAAAACTAAATTCTGAATGAAGATCACAACTGTTCGGCCGAGCGAGAATGGCTATGATACATTATTTTCCATATTCACAAGGCAGAAACCTATACGATTTCTGCCCAGTGCTCAACAGTGAAGTCATACGCTGCCCCACGTATACGATTTCTGCCCAGCGCTCTAACTTGATTTCGCTCCCCTCCTTCCCTAAAATACTTAATATGAATTTTATCACGAACCTAGAATTTCAGCACCAAATCAGAACAAACTTCTGAATGCTATCGTTTCCCAAACAGACAAACAAACTCACAAAGTCCAAATTTAGTCGATTATTCAGCTTTGCATTAGAAATTTATTATTGTGTGTGCGGCGCATCTTGAGTCCTGCAAGTATTTTGTGAGCGGCTACGTCTTCCTGGAGGGGGTGGCTTTAATCGATGGCCGCCATTGTTTTTGTAACCATCTTGGATATCAACAAGGCACACTGCTACTGAAAACGTACAATCGATTATCTGTGTTCGTTCTGCAGAGAACTCAAGATAGGCCGTGGACACTATAAGCAGTCTTTAGGTAACTAGGTTGGCAAAACAAGGCCAAGTGTACGAGTTAATTTTTACCTATCATACTAAGTGATCAGAAAGTCATTACTGGAATCCCTAGTGTCTTCTAGGTGCAACTGGCTAAACTAGCAATTGTGTCTCTAGCATGTTTGAGGTTCCTCTCGTCCCAAATTATACTAAACCAGCTTTTTGCCAGCGTCGCGCTACACCAAAGCGCTCTGGCCACATTTCAAGCCAAGCTGGTACGGACAATGGCACGGTTCGGTACGACACGGCACGCATTATTTATCAAGTGTGAAATCAATCCTATAGACTGAACACATAGTTTCATCACAATGGTGCCCGAACAGGGCCAAGTATTAATTATTTACCTGTGGCGTGAGCAGTGGCAGTTTAACGAGGCTAAGCAGGCGTGGGAGGTCCTTCTTCCTGGTCAACATGTCATGCTTGACCCATGCCATGAGCGCGTGGAAGATGACCTCTTCATTGGGGACGTTGAGGTCGTCACTTGCTAATAGTTTGCACACTTCATCTGACGGCAGTAGCAGAAACTCCTGATTGCGGATCACCTCCATAAAATGCTCCTATAACAAACAAAAAAATCCATTAAGTTAAAAAACCTGAGTGTTATTGACTTAGAACGAGTTAAATGGGCTACGGCAAAAAAAAAATTTGGATCGTTATCTCGATATAACAAACTATATTACTACTTCCGTTACTACTTCCGTTACTACTTCCCGTAAGATTGCAGAAACGGAAATTCGTTATGTCGAGTAACGGAAGTAGTACCGGAAGTAGTAATATAGTTTGTTATCTCGTGATAACGAATTGGTTACGTCGAGATAACAAACCTATTTTTTTTTTGGTAGTCCTTTACAGGGCTCCGTACTCCCAGCCGACTTCAATGGATAAAAAATAGGAAATATAGGATTTTCTAGTTTGTTAAAAAATAGGAGCTTTGTAGGAAAATCAAATAAAATGCATAGGAGGTTTATAGTAATTATTAGCCTGGATGCAGTGGGAGAGTGTCCCTATTGTACTGTAGGTCAACTATATTTTTTGTTGTCCTACAATACAATAGGAAAAATTAAAAAAAATAAAACACTTGAGTGCATATACACAGTCGGTACATGCTTTACTTGGCCGCGTTTGGGCGCTCGACCAATTCACGTTCCGTTTTCGTACCGTGCTGCAGTACCACGAAAGGGTAAGATCGATGTTCTTCTTTCCGGATCCAAATAATTAGCGTAGCAAAGAAAAGCAGAAAGGAAACATTTCGGAAATATAGGAGCATTTCACGATTTATACGACCTTTATAGGAATCCAATAAAAAGTAGGAAATATAGGCTGACTGGGAGCCCTGCGGTCATGAAGGACGAAGAGCCACGGCCATAGCCACGCAGAGCCAAGCCACAGCCCTTAATCCTTAATCCCCCCCCCCCCCACCCCCCATTCGTAAAATTCGTTTCAGTCTGAATGGGCCTTCTGTACTCTAACGCCAGTACATGCTGGAAAAAATGTACCAAAAATTTAAAACTTGTTCGAGTACGTTTTCCAGGTTTTTGGCTACCTTTCGTTTATCTGTTGTTCCCCCAAGTGGTGTACCCCTCCGCCCAGGCAACAAATTAAAAAAAATCACAGAAACCGTTAAAAAAAAAAGGCAAACCAAATTTGGCCTAAGCACCATATTTACGGCCCTCGGCACCAACAACAGCCATTAAGATTTCTCCAGAACGCAGACAGACTCGCAGACAGACGCAGTCGAAATAAGCTTAAGGGCCGTCGCGAACTCAACGTCGAACCACATTCTGGCCGCTTTACGCCAAGCTTCTTAGCAAAACGCTTCAAATTCTACGCTCAAATTAAGACCTTAAAATATGAGATGACATTTCGAGCTACGCTACAGCGAATAAAGTTGCAAGAAGAAAAAAAAAGAGCTTAAAAAAAAACCCACCTTAAATGACTTGCTTCGAACGGGAGAAGCCGAGCTAAATCCACAATAAATGTCCCAAAAGGAACAACAAGGGAAGGAAATTGCTTCAATACAAACAAACTCCTAAACTACAACGTGAAGGAACGTGAAGTAAAACGTGAATAAGAAAATTAGGGAAAGAAACAAAAGACACTAAACGCGCGGTCCAGATTCATCACACAACGATGTTACTACAGACCAGGGTAAAAGAATTCACGGCTGTGTAAAATCCACATAATAAGATCGTTGAACTCGTGAAGAAGACGACTCAAGTAAGTATCTAACAATCTCTTTATTCGCTTTTCATTCTTCGTGCACGTGTTCGTGCTGTGTTGCGTGTGAACAATTCTGGTACCACGTGCACTGAATTACAAACTTTCATCTAAAACACGTATAGTTTGAAACAGTGCATGAAGTGATTTGAGTCACAGGATGCGCTGATTGAGTGAGCGAAGCGAACGAAAATCAGTGTTTGTCATGCAGTGTGCACAAAATTAGAATTGAGGAAACTTAATGCGGTGAAACATGAACGTACACATGAACAACCAAACCGTACCAGTGTTGCAAAAGCTACATCCAAGACCAGCCTCGCGTAGCACGGGCTTCCTCTAGTGCTTAAATAAGAGCCCCATCAAATGTCTAACAAGATCCAAAACAGAGGTAGTCCACATCTACACATGCATTGAGCCGTAGTCTCACAGACACTACACGAAATAAACTTCGTCGACGAAAAGAAAAAAAATTGCCCACAAAATTTAACTTTAAAATTCCGTATTGACACATTCGCTTTATATCCTCTCCGTCCAAAGTACCTCCAAACTCGAGCTTCCGGTTTCTTTTTGTTCTTTTCCTAAACAAATTCCACAAGTAGGGAACAGCAATGATTCTCAACGGGCTTCAAACCCGCGAGGCATGCGCA